>JAUZST010010579.1:0-12349 GCA_034779995.1 Parotocinclus haroldoi | reverse complement strand
TCATAACAGATGAGAATGATAACTCTCCACAGATATTATATCCTGCTCCAGATGGAAAGACATTAATGACTGAAATCATTCCTAAAGCTGCTCTTTCTGGATCTTTAGTTTCCAAAGTAATTGCTGTAGATGCTGATTCTGGACAGAACTCTTGGCTCTCATATCAGATTATAAAATCGACCGATCCTGGACTTTTCACTATTGGACTCCATAGTGGAGAAATCAGAGCACAAAGGGACATTACTCACTCCGATAGCATGAAACAAAACCTTGTAATTTCAGTAAAAGATAATGGACAGCCTCCTCTCTCTGCAACCAGCTCTGTTCATTTACTTATTTCTGATAATCTTGCTGATGTTCCAGAACTTAAAGACATGGCCTATGAGGACAACAGCTCCAACCTCACATTTTATTTGATCATTGCACTGGTGTCCGTCTCCACTTTTTTCCTGATTTTCATTATTCTGATCTCGACTGTGAGATTTTGCCAGAAAAGGAAACCCAGATTGTTGTTTGATGGAGCAGTTGCCATTCCCAGTGCTTACCTCCCACCCAACTATGCAGAGGTGGAGGGAGCTGGAACTCTTCGTAGTTCTTACAATTATGATGGATATCTAACAACAGGGTCCCGTACCAGTGACTTCAAATTCCTTACGTCTTATAACGATAACACACTTGTTGCTAGTGTAAGTTTGAGGAAGAGTCCAGATGATTCAAATATAGTCAACCTTTCTGATGCAGATTTTCCCCTTGAGGTAAGAACAACAATAATGTTTGTATTTTGTATTTATCTAGTCATCTGTTTTAATGATGTAATTGTTAATACATTTAAAGCTTTGTGTGAGTTTGGGATCTCGCATTGTGATTGAGTAATATATATTTTTATTTTTACAAAATGCACTGACATATGCAACTGAATTTCGGTTTATTATTTATTTTATTTGTTTAAAATACTATGTTCTACCACCATTCTTCACAATTAGGCATTTTCGGCATCACACCTTGGTGGGCAGATCTGTAACAGTTCACTCTGTTGACAATGTCTTGGTGGAAAACCTTGAACATAAGGAGATTTATACAGTATCTAAAAATAAGTATTTGATTTGGATGTATTAATGAAGTAGGCTACTTATACATTTTAATTGTCATACGTATTAATCGTATACGTGTCATCTCGATTACATTTCTTAGTGCAATTACTTGAACAATGCACAGAGTGTCGCTGTTTGACCACGTTGACGAAGTCTTTCTCCACCCATTCTTGGGCGCTTGTTTTTAATGAAGCTTTTTTGGTGTAATCTTTGTGCTGATCTTATCCTTCGTTTACGGTCACTCGTGTCTGTGGTTGGACTTTATAATTTGCCTATTTACATAACTCGGAAACGCAGGATTAAATAAGGTTTTAATTCAAATCAAATGGAGCTTAAAAGGCGGTTCGATTTCGCACTATTCTTGAGGATGCTCGCTTTCATTGCTACATTCACACACACCAGTCATGCGGATATTATCTATTCAATCCCAGAGGAGACTAAACCTGGGTATGTGATTGGAAATGTTGCAAAGGATATCGGATTAAATGCGAAAACGCTCTCTGTACGGAAAGCTCGTTTGGATGTGGACGAAAGTGGTAAGATCTACTCTGACATCAGTTTGAGCTCCGGGGATCTGGTCGTTGCAGAGCGAATCGACAGAGAGGAAATATGTGGATTAAAGCTGGCGTGTTCACTAAAATACGAACTAATTTTGGAAAATCCGCTCGAATTACACCCTATGGAGATACAGATCGAGGATATTAATGATAATCCTCCGGTATTCGCTAGTGGTGTTTTTAAATTTGAAATTCGTGAGTCAGTGGATAAAGGCGCTCGTTTTGCTGTAAGCGGGGCTTATGATGCAGATGTAGGCGAAAATGGACTTCAGGGTTATGTGTTACAAAACAACGAACACTTCACATTTGATGTGCACACTAAACCAGGTGGAGGAAAGTATGGCGAATTAGTATTGATCAAAGAGCTCGACCGCGAACAGCAGCAGGAAATTAAACTGATACTCACCGCCATTGACGGTGGAAGCCCACGGAAATCTGGCACTGCAATCATTCATGTTACTATCCTAGATGCTAACGACAACGTACCTGTGTTCAGTCAGCCTGTGTATAAAGCAGCTATACCTGAAAATTCTCCTTTAGGGACTATTGTGGTTACAGTAACCGCCACGGACTCAGACGAAGGCGCAAACGGCGAAGTAACCTACGAATTCGAGCATTTGTCCGAGGATTTAAATAGACTCTTTAGGCTGAATAGGAAAACTGGTGATATTTTTCTTGATGGTCAGTTGGACTTCGAGAAAAAATCAGTTTATGAGCTCAGCATACAGGCTAAAGATGGATCTGGACTGGTCTCGTTTGCAATCGTTACTGTCGACGTGACTGACGTGAATGACAACGCACCAGCAATATTTGTTAAATCGATTCTCAATCCAGTACCAGAACATATGAATCCTGGTAGCGAGGTTGGATTGATTACCATTCAGGACAAGGACATGGGTCGAAATAAGCAAGTAAGATGTTCAATCCAGCAAAACATTCCATTTCAATTAGTTCCGTCGATTAAGAATTATTTTTCGATTGTGACCACTGGGGAGCTGGACCGAGAACTAGTAGCACACTATAACATAACAGTAACGGCAACAGACGAAGGCACACCTCCTTTATCGTCTTCTAAAGTCATTAGTTTAGCAATTTCAGACATTAATGACAACCCTCCTGTGTTTAAAGAACAGTCATACATTGCTTATGTAGCTGAGAACAACAAACCAGGTAGCTCCGTTTGTTCTGTTGCTGCAAGAGATGCAGACTGGAAGCAGAACGGTACAGTGCTGTATTCTTTAGTGCCTGGAGAGGTCAAAGGTGTTACAGTATCTTCACTTTTGTCCATTAATGCAGAAACGGGGGTGATCCAAGCTGTGAGTTCGTTTGATTATGAAAGGTTCAGAAGCTTCAGTGTTCAAGTTGTAGCCAGAGACAATGGTTCTCCCCCACTGAGCAGCAACGTGACTGTAAGCGTGTTCATAACAGATGAGAATGATAACTCTCCACAGATATTATACCCTGCTCCAGATGGAAAGTCTTTCATGATGGAGATTGTTCCCAAATTTGCTCTTTCTGGATCTCTGGTGTCTAAAGTGATTGCTGTAGATGCTGATTCTGGGCAGAACTCTTGGCTGTCATATCGAATTATAAAATCTACCGATCCTGGACTTTTCACCATTGGACTCCATAGTGGGGAAATCAGAGCACAAAGGGACATTACTGACTCTGACACTATGAAACAAAACCTTGTAATTTCAGTGGACGATAATGGACAACCTCACCTTTCTACAACCTGTTCTGTTTATTTAGTGATTTCTGATCATCTTGCTGCAGTTCCAGAGCTTAAAGACATGACTTACGATGAAAGCAACTCCAAATTCACATTTTATTTGATTATTGCACTGGTTTCTGTATCCACCTTCTTCCTGACTTTCGTTATCCTGATCATGGCTGTGAGGTTTTGCCAGAGAAGGAAACCCAGATTGTTGTTTGATGGAGCAGTTGCCATTCCCAGTGCTTATCTTCCACCAAATTATGCAGAGGTGGAGGGAGCTGGAACTCTTCACAGTTCTTACAATTATGATGGATATCTAACAACAGGATCTCAAACCAGTGACTTCAAGTTTGTCACATCTTACAATGACAGCACACTTGTTGCTAGCGGAACAATAACTAAGAGCCCAGATGACTCGAATATGATCAACCTTTCTGATGCAAGTGAAACACTAGAGGTAAGATGGCCCATTTAGATTTCACAGTCATCTAGTGTTTAATAGAGGGTTGTCTTTGTTGTGTGGATGTACGTGAATCTAATGTCTGGAACTCAAACTATGTGATGTTAACGGCATTGGTCTTTTTAGTCATCGTTTTATTTTGGTCTAAATATCAATTCCTGGTTCAGACAAACATTTCAATGACATTTCCTGCTGTTTCTACTTATAAACTGACTTTTAAATGTTGCTTAACAAATTGAATTACTTCTAATATACTGCTCACAAAATTAGGGCATATTTTAAAATGAAATGTCTCATAATAAAATATGCCCTATTTTTTGTGAGCAGCGAAGATAACTTTATATGTAGTGTTTTCGAAGCTGATATTTCACTGCACCATTTGCGTTTGTTACTTTCAGTTGTATTTATAAGCATTCACTATTTTACAGATATTGTTTTGACACAAAAATACAGTCTCTGCTTGAATATACAGTTACAAGAGGTCATTAAAAATAAGATATCATTTGACGAATCCACTTTTCATTAAACTGGTTCCTGAAAACAACCGAACCTAAAGAATGAGAATCGTTAAGAAATATTACATTGCAACGATCTAAAGTGACACAGAGTGTCGCTGTTTACCAAGGTTTTAAATAGTTAAAGCTTCCTACCTATCTCATCTAATATTCGTCTATCCACGACTCTGATCGCCATTGTTACAGAAGGGTGACTAAATTCGATTAAATATTTGAGTATGCTCGATTTTATCTAGTATTTACAGTTTGTGAGGGCTTAGTAAAGTAAAAAAAAAATAACATGGTTTCCTACAATGCTCTGTTTCGTTCTGCTTTCGCTTGCATTTTTATTATTGCTGCTTATGGAGATTTGAGCTACACGGTTCCAGAGGAAATGAAGCGCCAGTATGTAATTGGGAACATTGCGAAGGATCTCGGACTGGATGCTAAAAAACTATTTGCTCGTAAGGCTCGGATAGAAACAGAGAACAACGCAAAACTTTACTGCGACATTAATGTGAGTGGGAATTTGGTGCTGACGGAGACAATAGACCGAGAGGAGATTTGTGAATCTAAGATTTCGTGCCTTCTACGTTACGAGCTTGTTCTGGAAAATCCTCTGGATGTACATCGCATTACACTGCAAATTGAGGATGTGAACGACAACCCACCTCGATTTCCTAAAGATAAGATTACCTTTAATATCAGGGAATCAACCGATAAAGGAGAACGATTCCCTTTGGACGAAGCTTTTGATTCTGATATAGGACAACACGCAGTTCAAGGATATTTACTTGAAAGGAACGAACATTTTGTTTTGTCAGTTAATGAAAACGCTGAGAGGGGGAAATACGCCGAATTAGTATTGGAAAAAGAACTTGATCGTGAACAGCAAAAAGAAATCGATTTAATATTTACAGCGACGGATGGTGGCACGCCACAGCGGTCTGGTACTACAATTGTTCACGTTAACGTCCTTGATGCCAATGATAACAGTCCTGTTTTCAGTCAGTCTGTGTACAATGTTAATCTTGCTGAAAATGCACCACTGGGAAGAGAAGTCCTGAGGGTGAGTGCCACAGACGCCGACGAGGGAGAAAACGGAGAAGTCAGTTATGAGTTTAGTCGAATTTCTGATAAAGCAGCGAAACTGTTTTCTATTGACACACAATCAGGTCAAATTAAGGTAAATGCAAACATAGATTATGAAGAGGAAACTTCTTATGAAATGAGAGTACAAGCCAAGGATGGTTCTGGCTTAGCATCCACTGCAAAAATCATTATAAATATCACTGATGAAAACGACAATGCACCTAGAATATTTCTTAAATCACTAAGTAACACAGTACCTGAGAACGCCGCTATCGGCACTGATGTAGCTATTGTTAATGTTCAGGACAAAGATTCAGGTGATAATCGACAGATCCGTTGCTTCATTCAGGAAAACGTCCCATTCAAATTAAACCCATCTATCAAGAACTACTTTGCTTTGGTAACAACGGGTGTTCTAGACAGAGAGAAAGTTCCGGATTACAACATAACTATAACTGCTGCTGATGGAGGCTCTCCACCACTGTCCTCACATCTTACCGTTTCTCTAGTCGTGTCAGATGTGAATGACAACTCTCCCGTTTTTGAACACCAAACATACAGTGCTTATATAGTTGAGAACAACAAACCTGGTACATCTGTGAGTTCCGTAGCAGCAAGAGACCCGGACTGGAGGCAAAATGGTACCGTATTGTATTCACTGGTCCCCACTGAGATCAACAACACACCAGTACCTTCATATTTATCTATTAACCCAGACACAGGGGTGATCCATGCTGTGCGATCATTTGACTATGAGCAATTCAGAAGCTTCAAAGTCCAGGTTGTAGCCAGAGACAATGGTTCTCCTCCACTGAGCAGCAACGTGACTGTGAGTGTGTTCATAACAGATGAGAATGATAACTCTCCACAGATTTTATACCCTGCTCCAGATGGAAAGTCCTTAATGACTGAGATTGTTCCTAAAGTTGCTCTTTCTGGATCTCTGGTCTCCAAAGTGATCGCGGTGGATGCTGATTCTGGACAGAACTCCTGGCTCTCATATCAGATTATAAAATCAACCGACCCTGGACTTTTTACTATTGGCCTCCATAGTGGAGAGATCAGAGCCTTACGGGATATTGTGGATTCTGATAACATGAAACAAAATCTTGTTATATTAGTGAAAGATAATGGACAGCCTCCTCTCTCTGCAATCTGCTCTGTCTATTTACTGATTTCTGATAATATTTCTGAAGTTCCTGAACTTAAAGATGTTGCTTATGAGGACAGCGACTCCAAACTCACATTTTATTTGATAATTGCATTAGTTTCTGTGTCCACCTTCTTTTTGATTTTTGTTATACTGGTCCTGGCTGTAAAGTTTTGCACCAGGAGGAAACCCAGATTGTTGTTTGATGGAGCAGTCACCATTCCTGGTGCATATCTACCACCAAACTATGCAGAGGTTGAGGGTGCGGGAACTCTACGCAGTTCTTACAATTATGATGGATATCTAACTACAGGATCACGCACCAGTGACTTTAAGTTCGTCACTTCTTGTAATGCTAATACACTTCCTGCCAGTGCTACTCTGAGTATGAGCCAGACTGATCCGTTTGACTCTACACTGATTGATAATGTAGAAGTAGATGAGGTGAGAAACCTCTTGTTTTATTTTATTTTATTCTTTCTATTTACTTTTTATGCTTCCCTTTCAGGAAATATGTGCATTGTTTTTTAGATATGACAACACAAAAGTGCCAGTGTGTGTGGTGAAAGGTTAAGTTTTATGACTTTATGACTTTATGACTTCAGTGTCAGTTTTGTGACATAATTTTCAACTGCTTATTTTAAATAACTATAATTTCCTTTTCTAAATGTACTGTAATTTTTATAGATTGCATATGTGGTATGTCTTTTAAAACAAAAAAGGTACAGACGTTTGTCATTGACAGTGTAAAAAGCAAGTGGTTGAAGCTAAATGTTTGCCTCGTTGCTGAATGCATTAACAGTTGGCTACTAACGTTTTAACCATATCTTCACTTTTATACTGTAAATATTTTTTTTTCCTCACTCAACCGTCAGTGGCAACGCTGACATTTGTATTCAACAATGGGCTATATAGTTTCACTTCCCAGCTTATGAAGATAATGCTATGCAATTCGTAGTTGTTACTTTTATATTTTGTGTTAGTAAAAAGCAGATTGAAGTGCATTTGTATCATGATGAAATACAGCAATAACATTTCCTAACTTTTGCTTTATTTTCTCTTCCCATGGTATCTTCTGTGATCACGTGTGGGTTACACTTCAAAAGGTAAGAACTGATATTAACTTACTTTCTTGCTTTTCGCTGTTTGAGTTAATTATTGTCCATTTACAGTTTTCATTTCAAATATTTTCAGTGGTTTAGGATCTTGTTGGTTAAAGTCCTTACAAAAATATATTGTGTCTGCAATAGTCTGCATCATTTGTTATTTCTGCTAAACCAAATGATGATGCACCTATCCCATCCCCATGCTTTTCTCTGTTCTATATGTTCCTCATGTTAGCACTTGTAAATCTTAACACTAAAGTGTTCTGGTCTACCAGTTTGATGGCTCAGTGAGCTCTATCCATGGTTCTGAAAATAGCATTTCCCATGTACTGTAAGGCAAACTGTGGAACAGCCTAGCATAAATCACTTAAACTTGCCTGTATGACTTATGTAACTAAAATGTTACACTTATTTTAATATTATATTAATATTTTAATATCACATTCACTCTATATATGTCTCTAAAAATAAGCATAAGCATTTTTATGTACACGTTGTTTAATTATACAGTCAAATAAATGCGAAATAGCATCAGTCCAAGTCAGTGAGGTTTGCATTTGCGAGTCATTTGAAAACTACACCTGCAACAATCCTTATAATGCTCAAGGTGTCGCTCTTCACCGCGAATTCAATATGCCACTAAGCTTTTTTTTCTATTTTCACCAATATATAGCTGCAGACAGCAAAGGCAACCCCGAGCTCTAACAATATAGCGTGCCAATTTGTTCTCAAACGGTCAATCCTAGTAGATTACAGTAATATAACAACGTTATTTGGTCCCTACCCAACTCAAAATTCAAAAGCGGGATCCAGGATGCGCTTAATTCCGTCATCGGTTCTCCTCATCGCACTGCTTTTCTTCTTTCAATCTGCCGTCCGTGGAAATCTTAGCTACACCGTTCCTGAAGAAACGAAGCCCCATTATGTGATTGGGAACATCGCAAAAGATGTCGGCTTGGACGCTCAGAGGTTATCAGCACGCAGGGCGCGGATAAACACGGAGAACAGTGGGAAAAGGTACATTGATATTAATCTTAACACTGGAGATCTTATCGTGGCTGAGAGGATCGACAGAGAGATGCTCTGTGGCTCGAAGAACACTTGTATTTTGGAATACGAGCTCGTTTTGGCCAGTCCCCTCGAGGTGCACCGCCTTTCTGTTCATATTGAAGATGTGAACGACAATGCGCCTAAATTTCATAATGAGCGCATTACGCTGGACATTCCCGAGACTGCTTTGAAAAGTCAGCGCTTCCGTTTGGATGAAGCTCATGATTATGATATTGGGCAAAACGGAGTAAACGGTTACTCTGTGGAGAGGAATCATCATTTTGTCTTGTCTGTACAAGAAAACAAAAACAGGCGAAAATATGCTGAGTTGGTGCTTGAGAAGGAGCTGGATCGTGAAGAAAAGAAGGAAATTGACTTGATTCTTACTGCATTTGATGGCGGGATTCCTCAGAGATCTGGGACTACTCTTATACACATTACGGTGCTGGATGCTAATGATAACGTCCCTGTGTTTACTCAGTCTGTGTATAAAGTTGATTTAATAGAAAACGCTTCATTAGACACCGAAGTGGTTACTGTGAGCGCTAACGATGCTGATGAAGGAGCAAACGGGGAGGTCACATACGAATTCAGTCATATTTCTCATAATGCAGCACAGCTATTCACTATCGGTAAGCTCACTGGACAGATTAAAGTGAATGGAAATATCGACTATGAGGAGCAAAATTATTATGAAATTGGAGTCCAGGCCAAAGATGGATCTGGCTTAGCATCTATTGCCAGTATTATCATCAATATCACTGACATAAATGACAATGCACCAACGATCATTCTTACTTCTTTAAACAATCCTCTACCTGAAAATTCAATCATAGGAACCGAAGTGGCTATTATTAACGTTCAGGACAAAGATTCAGGAGACAATAAACAGCTCCATTGTTCCATTCTTGAAACTGTACCATTCAAACTAAACCCATCCATCAAGAACTATTATTCTCTCACAACGACAAGCCATTTGGACCGCGAGAAAGATGCATTTTATAATATAACCATAACTGCTACTGATGGAGGTTCTCCACCATTATCCTATTCGCTGACAATTCATCTGTCCATATCAGACATCAATGACAACTCTCCTACATTCGATCAAGAATCTTATAATGCGTATATACCAGAAAACAACAAACAGGGTACCTTTATTTCTTCTGTTATTGCAAGAGACCCGGACTGGAGGCAGAATGGAACTGTCATTTATTCACTGATTTCAAGTGAGGTCAATTCTGTTCCTGTGTCGTCACTGTTATCCATTAATGCAGATACCGGGGTGATCCATGCTGTGAGATCATTTGATTATGAGCATTTAAAAACATTCAAAGTTCAGGTTGTAGCCAAAGACAACGGTTTTCCTCCATTGAGCAGCAACGTAACTGTGAGTGTGTTTATAACAGATAAGAATGATAACTCTCCACAGATATTGTACCCTGCTTCAGATGGAAAGACTTTAATGACTGAAATTGTTCCCAAAGTTGCTTCTTCTGGATCTCTGGTCTCCAAAGTTATTGCTGTGGATGCTGATTCTGGACAGAACTCTTGGCTCTCATATCATATCATAAAACTGACCAATCCTGGACTTTTTACTATCGGACTGCATAGTGGAGAGATCAAGGCTTTACGGGATATTACAGATTCTGACAACATGAAACAAATTCTTGTAATTTTAATAAAAGACAATGGACAGCCTCCTCTCTCAGCCACCTGCTCTGTGCATTTAGTGATTTCTGATAATCTTGCTGAAGTTACAGAACTTAAAGACAACTCTCATAAAGACAGCAACTCCAAACTCACATTTTATTTAATCATTGCACTGGTTTCAGTCTCCACCTTCTTCCTGACTTTCATTATCCTGATTCTGGCTTTAATGTTTTGCCAAAAAAGGAAATCCGGCGTGTTGTTTGATGGAGCAGTCACCATTCCTGGTGCTTATCTTCCACCAAACTATGCAGATGTTGAGGAAGCTGGAACACTGCACAGTTCTTACAATTATGATGGATATCTAACAACAGGATCACGCACAAGTGACTTTAAGTTTGTCACATCTTACAATGCAAACACACTTCCTAGTAGGGATACTCTGAAAACCGGTTTGAATGATCCATTTGATCCAAGTTTTGACAATGGAGAGAGTGTCCAGGTGAGAATTGTAATTTTTTGAGTGCATTTGTGGCAGTGTGGGTTGTTGCAGCTTGTTAATATGCATAATTTGGCGTAAATATGAACTTCTCTATAGTATGGAAAATTGCAAGATCGAAAGCATCCCAAAGTATGCAATCTTTGCTATTCTGGTGACACTAACCTTTTCAGTTTATTACTTAAGAAGTTAAGTCGATACATTGATGTGATGCATTTTGTCATGTTTTTACAGAGTGTCAGGTTCTGTGGATGTACTGAAATGGTCTAAAATGCACATTGTTCTTTGTGAACAAATGAAATGAGCACAACATTAACTTTTAATAAGCATAATTCTGTAACATTGTTACACCATGCTTTTTTCTGAGCTGTTATGCTGTTTAAAAAATGTTTTTTGTTGTCATTCATTTGTTTTGCCATGTAACATGAAGTAAAGACAAATTATTGATCTTAAAAAGAATATTGTAATGCTAAGGGATTTTTTTGTCATTTTCATGTTGTCCTGATCTGGAATCACGTGTGAATGGTGCTTAAAAAGGTAAGAACTGATTTTACTCACTTATATTATTATTGATGGCTGTCTTGAGTTTTCCCTATGTTAACTCTCATTGCCCCTTTGTTTGCACTGTAATTTGCAAGTATTTGCAAGTATTTTAGGTATTTTTTCACTGGTCAGATAAACTTAACATAACCTATATGAATGAAAACATATTATGATGTGCTTTTGTATGCTCTTTATCCACGTTGTTTGTGCACATCAGCATGGCTGTCTATAACTGTTGGGACAATCTTTGAGATTATAGAGCAAGTGCTTACGAGTTTTCCGCACACAAAAAACACAATAAGAATCTGTCTTATTAAAAAAAGGTCTAAAACGTGTCCTAAAGTATTATTTACACAATGCCTGCCTGAGATCAGGTTTTCACATTAACTTTGTTTCTTCAGGAAAGGCGCTCCAGAATAAAGGATTATCTCACATTAGGCTCTTTGAGATTTGTGCTGCAGCAGAATGTAGGTCATAAACAGAAGCACTGTTACCTGACCTACATTCACCTGTCTGATCAGAAATGTGTCTGGCTATACTTTATTTTCAATAAGGTTACCTCATATGTAGGCTATTTATTTAAATGTTTAACTGAAAGGTATGCCAATAATCACATCACAAAGCATACCCTTCAATAATCAAACATTCTGGTGGAAAGGGCATGTAAGAGTCTGAGCCATTTTTGTACCTATTTATGTTATACCTTGTGTTGGGGCGCTAAAGTGTTTTATAGTGTTATTTACTGTTATGATCAGTTTAGAAGAATTTGGATGGGCTTATTTCTGACTGTAAAATTAATTGATTAATTGATTAATTTATATAAGTTATTTATGTTATGTTATTTACATGTTCTTAATTTTTATTACAATTTCCATGTGCTTATTTATAGGCTGAAAAGTGTCTTATATATTAACTATTAACTTAATTAAATATATATATA
>JAUZST010010578.1:0-12350 GCA_034779995.1 Parotocinclus haroldoi | reverse complement strand
CTTGAGATTGTGAAAGGCGCTATATAAGTGTAACCTATTATTATTATTATTATTATTATTATTATTATTATTATTATTATTTGTGAGTGTAACTCTGTATCATAGTGCTTAACAACGGTTTTTTTGGAATGTTTTTTTTTCTTTTTGGAATGTGTTACATGCCTGAAATGCAATATTGAATCTTTATTAACAAATGAAATGAAGTTTACCAGACAAAACATGAAATATCTCAGGTTCTTATTGTCTAAGTCAAAGCATGTGTTTTTTCATGTGATTTGTCCATACTGTCCCATCTTTCTGATTTGGTTTTGTACATAATATACATATGATCATGCCCTAGTTCTTCTTCTTTCGTAGTTAATGGTGTTTATGGTTAACAGCAAATGAGAAAGAGGATTTACTTGGTTAGAAGTTACTATGAGATCGCTTGTGTTTTCCTGGTCTATTCGCTCTGCTCTTTTTCTCTGTTGGTCATTCATCCTGGAGAGGGTATCAGTGGACTTAAACTTCATTCATTCATACTCTCTCATATCTCTCTGACTGTAAACTATGAGCTGGTTTTTGTAACCTTTTTCGGCCTGATGAGCAATAACTATTGCTTAGGTCCAAATACATCTCATTTGTTCATACCATAATACACTTTCACTTTAACAGATCCTTGTCATTTAATTAAAAACAAGGTGCCCTCTCAAACTTTATGGCCATATTATTGATTGAAATCTGACTCTAATCCAAATTAACTGTTATTTCCAGAGGTTCACATACTTTTACCACTCACACATATGTAATGTTGGGTCACCTTGTGTCATTATATAACATAATTAAATGTCATATTTCAATTGATGTTAAATATAACATTTTCATCTAGTGTGTCATATGGTTAATTGGGTTCTCATAATTCAAGATATGCTAAGAAAAGACTACACATTCTAACACGGTCAGAAGCTGCCATTAAGTTTTGATGTAGTCACAGTTATAATGTGAATAAAAAAAACACTTCCTTATTTCAGAATCAGACAGGAAGTACACCCCTAACACACAACAACATTAAGCAGTGTGCATACGAGTGCACTCACCAAAAGCAATTCACCCTCTCTTGACTGTAATCAAACTGAACGGCAGAGCATGCTGTCAGATCCAGGGTTCGAATAGGCTCGGAAAACTGAAAAAACATATGAAGAGAGGATATAATGTACCATTAATCACAATTCATTTGACAGTTCAACTGCTTCAGTTAAGATCTATTATGATGTCAGACTTACCATTTTGTCTTTGAAGTACTTAAGCTCATTTCTGTTCAGTGTAAACCATCTTTGTTTCCAGTTCTGGAAACCAAAAGACACAAAAGGCTTTTTTTTTTAGGATTTACTGATTAAGTTAATTATTTATTTACCAATTAATTGGTAATGTTGCCATTGTTCCTGTTCAGGTATAAGTAAGGGAATTTTCACAATAGCTCACCTTTACAACAGCTCCTTGCTTTACCAGGTAACCCTCTTTTGTACCTAGCTGTAGGAAGGTTCACAGTAAGAAGCAATTAGCCTATTGGTTAGTGAGTTAAGAAACAGTCAATAACAAGTAAGTAATGAATTAAAAAGTAAGCAATGATGTGAATTCAAACAGGTGATTAAGATCATGATCTGGTACAAAATCAGTATCCACAAAAGACTGAGTCTCTGAGAAGCAAAGATGAGATTGGATTGGAAAAATTGGAAGGGATTTACATATTTCCACCGCTACAATGCATAACGTTATTTAAATATTCAAGGAATCAGGAAAGATTTCAGCTTGTAAAGGCCAAGGTTGAAGCCTAAACTGAAGACGGCGTGAAAAAGGTATCATTGCTTGCCCATGAAAATTCACAATTCAGAGTACGATTTCTTCTGGATGTGTATTTATGTGCATTATTGTATTAGTGATGGCTGCTGGTCTTCCAAAGTCTTATTGTTAGCTTAAATCATAAAATATACCATTTTATTTATGCATAAAATCTGTCCTCTGTTGCTTATAAAGAAAATGGTCTGTGACCCTATCATACAAACACTTGACCAGTGTCCTCTCAATAACCAGCAGAACTAGGCTGCTTAGACTGCCTTGCCCTATTGTGTTAGTTGTGTAAGAAGTAAGTATTTTTAAACAGGAGAAAATCCTTTCTACACTTACAGATATAGCTCCAACTGTTGCCACTAACGGTTACAACAATAACAGTTTGTACAGCTGAGGAATTGCACTGTCCAACCAAGAAATCACAGAGCTTTCCCCTGTTACCCAGTACGTCTTGATTTGAATACAGGACTAGAAGTTCAGAAGTAATGGCAATAACTTTTCAGGACACTCTGGAATGCCTCCTGTGCAAACACTTCTCTAATGTCATCAAACGTCCCTGGATTGACTAAGAAGCACAAACTGAAATCTGAAAAATCTGCTCCATGAGATTATTAAGGATGGCCATGTACAGATTTCTGTAGCACTTTGATCTATGGCACTGATGCTAGAGAAATGTATAAGAAGTTAACAAAATCGAGTCAGTTGATTTTTGATCAATAGCTTTTTCTGAACGAACTCATCTTTGAGATGAACTTGATGAATACATTTTTAATCAGTGAAGTGTTAACACAACTGTACATATTTGACCATAGGAAGGTGAGATCCCCATGCAGTCTTAGAAAAATTGGGTTGATGGATTCCCATAGTACAGTTGGAAAATTGTAAGTCTGGCCAACTGTATAGTGTTCATTTGAGGCGTAAGGGCCTGTGTTTAGCTCAGTTGGCATGTTTCATATATGACAAGGGTCGTAAAGTTATGGATTGATTCCAGAAGCATGACAGTGAGGTTCCTAGCTTCCATGGCCTTTACAGTCCCCAGATTTGTAATCATATACAGCATCTATGGGATGAGGTAGAACAAGTGATGTGTACATATCTGTACCTAATTTATCTAATTTAAATTAGATATTGAATTGTAAGACTGTATAAGTTTTAATTTGCTCTGCATAAGGGCGTCTTCTAAATGCCAAAAATGTAATTTAACGCTTCCCAGATGGAAATGCATGATATTTTTTGCAAAGTGTTGTAGAGTGCCATGCATAAGGCAATTACTCATCCCCTCTTTGCTTAGAAGACCTTTTTGCCATATTCCTTACATTCTGATACCATATTTCCCACTGTCACAGTACTACTTAGTATAAAATGCTCAGCTGAAAACCTGTAATTACAATAATTTATGATAGATCATTTATTTAGAATTGCAAAAATATTGACATAAACAAGTTTCTGATTAGTAGATCAAATCTACATGTTGTGAAGCATAAGCTTCAAAGGCCGGTGTAAGACTCAACGAAATCCGAAAAAACTGTAGGTAAATAATATATAATTTAGCAAATGTTCTTATTTGCTTTTCACTAAAATCCAACTAAAATTCATCTAAATGTACAGTCAGGTGAAAGGTGATTAATTGAAGGTAAATAATGTGCCAATGGAAATTCTTAGAGATGTCTCAAATGGTGTGTCTACGTGAGTTAAGATGCTTGCAACATACTGATGGGGCACTGAGCACTAGGTCACTTTCACACCGTCCCGTCTGCATAGCCGTGTGCACACACACAGATTCATATATGGATGGCTCCTCCACCTGCCTCGGGTATGGGAACCTCAAAACTATCAGGTTACCTGTGGAAATGCAACAAAACAGAGGGCTCTAAAGTTACCAAACTGCTTAGTAACAGATACAAAACGATTTTGTGTTTGTGACTGGCAAACCTGTTTCACTGCCTAACAATGGCTGATTGGCCAGATGACTGGTGAAATTCTGTAGAGTAGGAAACTCATTAAATCCGAAGGAATACTTCCCATTCCTCCGCTTCACATTGAAATGCTTCACTGAGTCTTTTGCCCTGGTGGAGTAAAACCAAGATATTTTACGATAAAGGAACAAAGACCTCACTCAGTACCCTACCCAATTTCTCCTAAAGCAGCACTGCATTCGTGTCATAAAAGTAAGAGCTACACCAACCTGGGGGTGATGGCTTCAGCTACACAGTTGGACTCCATAACATCTGAATATATTTAAATGTAATGTCAAGCAAAGAGCAAACTGCACATATAAGCTACATACTGCATAGACCAGGGCTTCTATTTCACAGACCTTGAGTACTATAATCAGCTCACTACACTAATTTTGCTATACATTGAAAATGGGGACCTTAAACAGGAAACACTACAACCAAAAAGATATATAATAAGTAATGCAGTCAAATAATGTTTTAGAGGACCAATGTTTTAATAGATTAAAAGGCATTTAAAGTCTAAATCTAAAGTTAGCCTTACTAACTAGTGCATTTCCCTCGACCTAACCAATATTAAATTTCTGTAAACTGGTTCATCGTGCTATTAGTGTGAAAAAAGACCAGTGTTACCATGTCAGAAAAGTACAATGAAATGTCAGCAAGTGGGTATGTGAGTAAATGTCTCTTCAAATGCAAACACTGTAAGTGATTAATTTACCAAGGAAATATTATGGATTGGGAATGGAGGGTCAACTAACCTGACTGATATGGCAAAACATTCTGGGCCCTTATTGCTGTTTCTGAGCAGAAAACTCCCATCTACACCATTTGATAAGAGCAGAGCCTCAGCTGCATGCCGAGACAAATCATAATGATACCATCTAAAAAAGAGAGAAGGAGACAGATCTTAACTTGGGATGGTTAGGATAAGGCTGAAAATGTCATGCATTTATGTGGTAACACTGACACTTTCGCATTTTATGAACCTGATGTACACAACACAGCTGGATTCAGGCAACACACACAAATAAAAGTTTTTACGAATGGAAAAAGTTTGTCTAACCAAACACTGGTTTGTCTAACCAAACACTGGTACTTAACAGCACCAGCATAATAAACATTAAAACATGTAATAACTTTAGCTAAGAAGTCAGGATTATAATCTTTAAAAAAAAAAAAAAAAATACATATAAACACATACTTAGTAATGAAAAATGGCAATTTAGTAGGTCAATACACCAAATTTGCATCTACGCTTTCTAGTTTTATACTTCCTAGTTTTTACCTTACTAATTTACATTTTCATTTCATTTGTAAAAAAAAAAAAAAAAAAAAAAGCCAGTCCATTTCTGCATTTCAGGCCTGCAACTCATTCCATATGAAAGTTCAGATGGGCGCAATTTAGAGCTGGTGATAAATCAATTTTAAAAACTAAATAATGACCTGATTTCAAAACGGTGATGTCAATCATGATTGAAATCATGATTTGGTACAAAAGCGTGAGAAGAACAATGTACCTCAAACAAAGATTGTGGAAGAGATTAGCATATTTCTCACATTTCGCAAATTTTTGTTGAAAGCCTGTAATTTTCATTCCTTCAGATAGCACTGCGTCAAGAACTGCCAAGAACCGGCAACTTTATCAAGCAATATAATACACAGTTACATTCACAAATGCAACCTAAAACTTTTCTGTGCAAAAAAAGAAGCCTCAAGGCTTGAAGGCATCTAGGATAGACCATCAGACATTGGAAATGTGTATTGTGGTCAGATTCACCAAAACTGAATAGGACCATCCAGACTGTTATCAGCAGCAAGTCCTTGGTATGTCATTGTATGGGGCCATGGTGTTGGTAAAGATTCATTCTTCTGTGATGGACGCATTAATGCATCAAAATACACTGGGATGCACACACTATAAAGGAATGACAGCAGAATAAGAGGGTATAGGTAATTAACTGGCCCCAGTATAGAATGTAAGGAAATACGACAACGACGACCCCGTACTACTGCACATCTTAAGACATGCTTGCACAAAGAATGGGACAAAATAACACCTGAAACACTTCAGCATTACAGCATTTTAAGTGTGGTGAAAAGGAATAGCAACATTACAAAGTGGTACATGCCTTACTGTCCCAACTTTTTTGGAATGTGTTCCAGGCCTGAAATGCAGGCATGGATGCTTAGAAACAAATTAAATGAAGCTAACAACATATGAAATATCTCAGGTTTATACTGTCTGCAATAAAATAAAAGTTAAAGTAAATTTTAAAATGATGTGTGTATACATTACTGTCCCAACTTGTTTCTAATTGGCAGTTGTAGATTACCCACCACAGAAATACATAGAGCAGAATGACTTACAGAGGAACTGAAACATTCTACAAAACAACATATGGGCTACCGTATGTAACAGAGATTCAAACTACTCTTGAACCTTATTCAACATCCACTGCCACAGCAGCATTGAAGCGCTTAACCAGACCATCAAAAATAAATTAGCCTAATAAATAAATGGATATGCACTATAACTGCCTAGGTATACAGATGTAAACACTAGTAATGGCACCATGCTACAATCGCCAATAACCTTGCCAATGACCTTTCTTCTTTATAACATCTCAAAACATTTCCTCAACTTTACCATTTGTACTGTTTTAGCTAACAAGCAATAAGCGTACATCTCATTGTTAATTAGAGCATATCTGAAATCTGAGACGCATTTCCTCATACTTTGAAGTGTAGCTCGAAACCACAGGGATTTTCCATTCAAACTATTTTTATGTGCAAGTAACAGCATTAAAACTCACTAGCCTGGCAAATATTAATCAACCATACAGAGTGATATGCAGTTATTTTCCAGAATCTACACTTTTATAAAGCAGCACAAAGGTTAAGCCAAGTAATTTTTAACCTTTGCATGGCCACACGATAACCATCAACATCAAGGTTTCTATTTGATTCTCAAGATTTTCTGAATCGACAAATTTGGATGAAAGATAAATTCACAATTAAATTCACAGCAAAACAAGACCATAGTGAGAACTAAAGAAATACCCATTTACAATACGTTTCCTTATGAATTTTAAATGAATTGATTTAAATGAAATGATTTAAAAATATATAAACTACTGAACACAACACTCAAACCTATAATTATTATTATGCATAATTATGTCAAACAAGTGTACAGTCACTGTACAGAATTCACCCTAAAGGCATATCAAAGTTTTTGGCCATCTATCTGCCTTTAATTTATGTTACCATGAATACACTCATTTACAGCATTCTTAAAACGAATGTCACTTGTGAGTTCCAGTTTGCAGTCGGAGTTCTTTAGTCTGTTTCTTTAATTTCTTTAGTTGATGTGGATAACATTTCTGAAAAATCCACTGTGCAAAATGCTGGGGCACTTTAAGCACCTATACAGGACAGCATGCCCTTATTTCATACACTTTTATACCGCTGACTTCCTAATTCTGACACATTTGTTAGATATACAAATCTGCAAATGCTGTTTGTTTGGTGGATGGTAAAGAAGGCATGTGGTTTTACTTGAGGTGCTGTATGACACATGGTTAGCTTGCCATTTCATTAAAAATCCAATTTTTACCCTGAATATTTTTAGATTTGTATTTGTTCGGTTTCAACTAACGAGGCTTACAGTAATGGTCACTATTTAATGCCTGGCATATTTGGTGCAGTGCTGGTAATATGGACAGGAAACCAGCCAGTTCAGTATGGCACCTTGTACCGAAACTAAGAAACAGTTTATTTATGAGCAGTTTATTTATAAGACTTTAACGCCTTTTGACACCGTCACTTTAAATCTTGAAGGCAAACTTAGGCGTAGTTATTGTTAACACGATGATAGCTGTTACCATCGATATTTCTGGAAATGAACAACTCACCCAACCGAATCCAGCTCATCCTCGTAATCTGAAGCGCTGCGCGTGGAACTGCAGACACTCATCGCGACTGGACAGACCTGACCGTGAATAACACAGCAGATGGAGAAACCTGTGGAAGGAAAAAAACACACGCAACCAACGAGCGGAAAAGAGGAAGACGAACGTGTCTACCGCGTAGCACACACACACACACACACACAACCCTACGCACGCCTCTTAACACACCCACAGTGCTGTTGAATATAAACGATTGAATTAAAGTTCACATCCACGTAGACACGTTTCCCTACGTTACACACCATCTTTAAACAGTTCTCCCTTTCCTTTGTGCCAATTTACTTTACATAAATTCATAAAGTGTTTTTATTTTTGTTTTTCAACTTTACAGCCTCGCAGCAAGAAGGTCCCTGGTTCAGTCCCAGGGAGGAGCGGCTTGGGTCCTGCTGTTTGGAATCTGCATGTTCTCCCCGTGTCTGTGTGGGTTTACTCCGGGTGCTCTGGTTTCCTCCCACAGATCACGGACGTGTGTTAGGTTAACCTGTATCTCTAAAGTGGTCCTTAGTGTGTGACTGTTTGTGTGCCCTACTTATAGCCGTCCCATCTAGGGTTGTTCCTGCCCTTGCGCCCAGGGTTGTCAGGTGGAAAATGATGGATGGATGGATGGAAGTTTAATCCTGGGATTAAATCCTTAATCCTAAAGTTTAATGCTGGGACATTAACACCCACATTAAGACCCACTTCAGCAACTAAAATGTTGCTGTAATCCACTAAAATTCTAAAAATTTTGCAGGTGAAAAGACTGAGCAATTGAAGTGCAGGAAAGCTGCTGAGCAGAACACGACCACGCAAATTCACTAAAGACGTTACATTTCCCAGAATGCCCCTACATCTTTACAAACGCTTACATGGAGTAACAGACACCTGCAAATATTTAAAAGAAACATCAGACACACTATAGGCAAGGCAATGATAGCTCAAAGATATATGGTTTTGTACTGGAACTTAACTATAACTGCATAACCTACCAAAAGCACATATTAGACCAGCAAAGCCACGGTATTCATTAAACCAGCAAAGGCATTAGTTTCGTTAGCATAAATAAAATGAATGCAATTAATAAAACATTATTTAGTGTTAATTTGTTCTTCATTTGTCATCCTTGGCAGAGCAACGCCACTTGGGTGTTAAATCACCCAATCTATTTACTGTGTAACAGGACTTGTATACACAGTTGTGCTCCTATTTCAGATTGCCTATAGGAGGGGGAAGCTGTGCCCCTCTAAATTCTGTCTGAGAATCAGTAAGACAAGTAGAAAGACTTGACAAGTTTAGAATCCCGTCTCATTGCTTAAACTTGATTCATGCTTCATGCTTTGTGATTCACAATTCAGTACATACGATTGTCAGAATGTATCCCCTTTGTAAAGCAGGGAAAATTTGTTTGGTATGGGTAAATTATGTCTGGGATTTTTGTGGGTTTCCATGTGTGAACTGCTTCCAAAAAATAATTATTGGATTAAGGTCAGGACTTTAACTTGGTCATTTCAAAATTATTTTTTAATTTAAAATTTAGTCGTATTAAAGCCAGGGACATAGGTTGCAATGCAGGAAAAACCTTAGACAAGGCACCAATCTATTGTAGGGCACATACATTCACACACTAAGGGCACTTTGGAAACACCTCCTAACCTAACCCGTCTTTGAAATGTGGAAGGAAACTGGAAAACCTGGAATAAACCCAGTGGACATGGGAAGGAGATACAAACTCCACACAGATGGAAACAAGGGTAAGAATTGAGCCAGGAATCTTGGAGTTGTGGGGCTGTTCTAATGATGCACATACTTTTGCCAGCTATGTAATATTGGATCATTTCCAACAACTGAATTACCAATATAACATTTTTGTCTCATTTGTTTAACTGAGAACACAATCCAACCAGAACCAGCTAGGATCTGATGTACAACCCAAATTCCAATGAAGTTGGGACGTTGTGTAAAACATAAAAAACAGAACGCAACCTATATTCAGTTGAATACACTACAAAGTCATGATGAAATACATTTGTCATACATGGATACACTTTATTGTTTTTTGAATTTGATGCCTGCAACATGTTCCAAAAAAGTTGAGACAGGGGCATGTTTACCCCTGTGTTACATCACCTTTCCTTTTAACAACACTCAATAAGTGTTTGGGAACTGAGGATACTAATTGTTGTTGAAGGTTTGTAGGTGGATTACTTTCCCATTTTTGCTTGGTGTACAACTTATGTTGCTCCACAGTCCCGGGTCTCCGATACCGTATTTTGCGCTTCATAATGCACCACATATTTTCTATGGGAAACACTAGTACTCTTTTACTATGTGTAATGGATGAGTTCAGTTTTGCTGTGGTTCAGGTGATGAGCTGACATCATGATGAGATGCTCTCCAGGCATGCTATGGGTGACACAGGAGATACGGGTGAAGACCTGAACATGGAGGGAAGATGATGAGCTGTATGTTATCAGCATAACAGTGATAAGATGTAAGGCTTTTCCGAGAGAACGAGAAAAGAGATGGAAAGAGTATAGACTATAACTAAGCTTTTTGAACTGTTGTAAGGGCACAAATACAGAGCATCTCTGTGATAAATGATAAGAAGGAAGCAAGACTCGATTTATGACTCACTAGAAGCAAATTCCCAGCATATCCCAAGATTTCCTTTACATTGCCCCACCCAGTGGTGGGTATTTAGTGGGGAAGCACGCCTGTGGCAACAGGCTTGACACCCACCCCCCACAAGATCATCAGAAAAGCACATGCAAAGTAATAAAGTTGTTTGATTAAACAAATGAGATTTTATCTTTATTTTTTAATTGATTGACTAACAAGTGATACTCATGGGGGTGAACAGAAGCATATCAAACTAGATTAGAGTGCCACACATTGACTTTTTAGGAGGGTGTATGGTCACCCGAGACAAAAAAACACTGATAGTGATGGGGCATGGACCGATCCAATCAGGTCAGGACAGGTCCAGCAGTTCTTCTTCTATTTGTGAGCAATGTAGTTGCATATTTGAACCCGAACTGACAGAATTCAAATAAACTAAGCTTGTGTTGTAAGTGTTTATAGTCAACAGGCTATTTTCAGTACAGGGAAACACAATTATTACATTAAAACATTCGTAAATACCCAAACACTACAGTTGCAGCAGTTCTTTTCAGTTCAAAAGACACTTTCTTCTTGGCCCAAAACCTTATGAGAAGGCATACCAGTGGTTTCATAATGATGAGCATCTATTTGTCTTATGGCAGTGCTGAAACTGCAAGCAACAGTGATTACTGTACGTTATGCAATGTAGCTGAGTAAAATGACCTTGCACAATTCAGCATTAGGGTGATTAGCAAATGGCTTTGAACGCATCATTTTGAGCCACGCCTGGACGTACAGGCTTCACTGCCAGCGAGTATGGGTGGGTTCATTTTGCACAAACACATTGGACAGTGTGTTTTTCATAGATGCATGACTTCTCTTTTACGACTGGCTGACCTCTCAAAGATCAGGAAATAAGGATTCCAAAACATGAACAACCTCTTCTCAATAAAAACATAGTAGTAAATTGCGCAATTATTGTACAACATACAGTTTACACGGATAATTGAGTTTGTTATGTAAAACTGCATGTTTTAGGTTTTAGGTACTGCAACTACCTGCAGTGCCCCTGGAAGATATGCGTACCTACTCAGTCAACATAGGGGTTGTGACTGTGCGTTTGTTTATATGTACATAACACACAACCCCTATTATAACTGAGTGAATATATTTATATATACACACACTATATGGAAGACACACCACTTAAACAGTGAATTCAGGTTTTTCATTCAGTCCATGATCCACTTGTGTATAAAATAAAGCAACTAGCCCTGCAGTCCGCTTTTACAAACATTTGTGGAAGAACAGGTTTTTCTAAAGAGCTTAATGCTTTCTAACATGCTATCGTAATAAATTGCTATAATTGAGAAAATTGTTTAATTACACTTCTTCCCCCCTAGATATTCCACAATCAGCTCTGAGGGGTATTAGCCTTAGCCTTAGGGTTAAAGCATTTAACTCAATGCAACTCTGTCTCAACGTGAAAAACTATGTAAAGCTATAAATCAGTCACCTACTTCTGAGGTGCATAGTGCATAAAAGTCATCAATGCCATGCAGACTCAGAGGACCTCTTCTGGAACAAACATCAGTACCAAAACTGTCTGCTGTGAGCTTCATGGGTTTCCATGGCAAGCAAGACCTACATCACCAATCACAATGCCATGCATAGGATGGAGTGACAAAAGGCACGCCTAACTGGCAATCTGATAGATGATGTGTTTGGCAAATTCAAGGAGAAAGTTACCTGACTGACTAGATTGTGGCAATTGTAACTTTTAGTGCAGGAGAGATAATATTATGGGTTGTTTTTCAGAGCTTGGCCAGGCCCTCCCATCCAACATCAGTGTCTGATCTCATAACTGATCTTCTGGATGAATGGGCAAAACCATGGTATGATTTCATACTGCCAATCGTAATCGATATAATTGTGTAATCTAATAGTTTGTGTTGCCTGTCAAGTTTATTGTCACATATACATTGTAGCAGATACAATATACGGTGAATATATA
>JAUZST010010577.1:0-37406 GCA_034779995.1 Parotocinclus haroldoi | reverse complement strand
ATCTCGCTGACCCGCTTTGTATCCGCTCTAAGTGGCGACTTGTGGCTTCTTTTTCTTATTCGCTCTCACGTTCTTTGATCCAATTAAACGGAATTTTGGTCCAAATAAGTGAATAACATTACACGTATATAACAGGATTTGTTTCGGTACTTTAGGATTCGGTCCGAATAAACGGCTCGTCCAATTAACCGGATTCGACTGCATTTCAAATAAATATAAGGAGGATCCCACAAGAACCTCAGGACAATCTGATCCTGTAAATGCTCCATCACTGCCAGTGTGTTTTGACACTCTTGGGTGATCATACACCCTACTGAACAGTCAATGTGGGGGCACTCTGGTCCAGTTTAACACGCTTCTGTTCACCTCCATGAATAGATCACTTAATCAATCACCATAATTGAGTTTGCATCTCATTTGAGTAATCGAACAAATTTTCATTCTTTTCGTTTGCTTTGCAGATGTTTTTTATGAGCAGTGTATATCGAATTTACTATCGAAACCATATCATAAATAACAGCTCACGTTAACATCAAACTTCTTTCTCCATACCGTGTAAAAGACCAAAATGTCAAGTAGAAGCACAAAACTGAGTGATTTGGAAGTGAGAAAGAAAGAGCCAGAGGAGTGAGGAAAGCCCTAGCTACTGAGGTAATATCGCCCAGATGGTGTTGTGTTCTGCCACATGTATGACTGGAACCGACTGGAACAAGGTCTCTCGGAAAGAATTACACGGAAAGAAAGAAAATGTTCAGAAAAGCCCTTAACGGAACCGATGTCGTGTGCAGACAGGTGGTTTCGGTAAGATAGCATAATTGCTTATTTATTTTGCATTCGCTCAGGAAAACCTTTTTCCATTCTTGAAGCGACTTGCAATTAAAATGAGCAGGTAACCTTCAGCAGACACCCCAAAAGGCTCCAAATCAGGGATTCAGCAAATCCAGTGGCCCAGATCTGAGCCGTGCTTGCACAGCTTATGATGTTTCTTGGACACTTTGTTAGATAGAACGACAGATTTAAGGCCTGTTCATTTACACGCGTGTCATTTAGCAGAGGCCCTTACCCAGAGCATCTTATATCGGATAGAATCTGATTGCAAATTAAAAGTCTTGCTCATGGACCGAACAGCGGCAGCTTGCTAGAGGTGGGATATGAACCCTGGACCTTCTGGTCTATAGTCCAGTACCCTAAGCGCTAGGGACCACAGTTCCATTCACAGTGAGCACGTGCTTTTTCACACGAAAATAAAAATGGATGCGATTTTTAGAGTAGTGGGACCTCCACACCGAGTGCGCTACGTTTTTTTTTTTTGTCTTTCTTGAACGCCCCCGCTCTTAAGGAGTCACGGAGATTACGTGGGCATGAAAAGAACAGAACGGACTTTGATAAACAAGAAAATGGTTCCACACAGTCACTGTAAGATCTACACCATCATCACCAGCCTTTGCTCTGTTAACTATTGTCTTGAATATACGTTTTAATAGTCTGCGTGTTACGAGCAGGATAAGCTCTTCTGCCCGACAACCGAACTCTGATTGGTCAGCCTGATTTTTACACGCCCAAACAATGCAGCAATCAGAACAGGCTCCAATTAAAAATGTTTCAGACTCAGGATTTAAGCACTGATTTATTTTCTTCTCTGGGTGAAGAGGTCTTTATGTTTCACACTGAGGAAATAGAAATGGAGAAGAAGCCCTCCAAGGAAGGAAGGTATCGTTACTTTGGAACTGGGATTGTGGAATTTCAGGCATGGTCTTTCTCTCAAAGCCCATTTTAGCGATAGGACAAACTGTATAGTATTATGCCCGTGATTCATCGCGACGAAAACATTATGCAAGCCTCCACCACACCGTTAAGCCTCAAGGCACCACTGGAGCATGCATATGTGGAACTGCTAGTGTCCCAGGAGAAGGACCTAAGGTAACCCAATCCTCGTTAATCTTCCCAACACATTTTCATTTAGCTCACGTCCAATGACGTCGGCTTCTTCTCAGCGAACGTCGAGATATTTTGAGATGCACAGCTCACAAACATTGGGGGACATTTCTAAATATTTGATTTGCTTAACCAAATCAAATAATCGATCAATCAAATGATCGCGTCACATTCATTTGGAAATATCCCCTCATTTGTTTTGAGCAGGGCATTTTGTTCTGACTGTTATTTTCCAAAGCGCCTCATTTCTGACCCCAATTGGAGCTCAGTGAAGAACGTAAATACTGCTGTCATCAAGCTCATTCAAAGTTTCTAAATAAATAAAGGCTGACCTGGAGACAAAAGCGCACAAACTCGAGCTGATGCAGTGCTGGAACGCTCTAGAGTCGATTCCAGAGTTACTGCAAGCTCAGGACTGGCCAGGAGACTCCCACATTCACCAGAGCTAATTGTGCTGTGGGAGGTGAATACCAGTCCATTTAAAGTGGCAGTCTTCCGTATGTCGTACTATCATCCCGTCTGCACCCATTTCATTTTAGGTGAAACGGAACCAGCTGTCGTGAGGCGGAGGGGAAATTTCACAAACGTACTCGGTACTGTGGTAGCCTAGCGGTTAAGGTACTGGACTTTGGACCAAATCCCATCTCTGCTAAGCTTGCCTTGAGCAAGACCCTAACGTAACAGCTGCTTGGATTGCTGTAAATGTACACATCTTGTAAACAGAATAATGGAGTCGCCTTAAGAGAAGTTGTTGTTGTGGTGTTGCCTTCAAACCTGGCCAAATACAGAAGACTCCTCATGCTGCCCATCCAATTCAAGCCCTTCTCAAAATATCCCCAAATAGCGAAACGTATTCAAATGGTTTTCGTAACGACAACACTGCATATGGTAGGTATTCTTATACAACATTTAAATCATATCAGAACTTCAGATACAATGTTTGGCGTGTTTTTATGTCCTAAACGGCCATCTGAATACTTACATGCTTGGGATGGTTCACTCCTTTCTGTAAGTGATCAATATTAATCAATAATAAGAATAATAATGTAGAAGTACACGGTAAATGCTACAGATCCACAGAAAGCAGGCAGGATAACCAACCTACAAATAAAAACCACCTGCGTAAATATACAATTCTGGATTGGTTAAAAAAAATTAAACGAGACAAACAACTACTTAATTAGTTTCATTTTTCATTCATCCATTATCTTCTGGCAACTCTGGGCGCCAGGGCAGGAACGACCCTAGATGGGGTGCCAATTCATCGTAGCGCACAGACACACACACACTTCATACACTAAGGGCCACTTTTTTAGAGACACCAATTAACCTAACAGGCATGTCTTTGGACTGTGAGAGGAAATTGGAGTACCCGGAGTACTCTGGGATTGAACCCGGGACCTTCTCGCTGTGAGGCAGCAGTGCTACCCCACCGAGCCCCCGTGCCTCCCTACGTTCTCATTTAATCTCTGATAATAATTCAGAAGAATAAATATAGGTCAAAATGAATGCCATCAGGAATAGACGTTTTAGAATGTTTAGACTTTAATATTTTAATGTTGAGCAAAACCTGGAACAAAAAAAAGAAATAGTAATAGCAATTACAAAAGCCAAAAAAAACTCACACATTCTCATCCTATTAAACCTTTACAGGGTCGCGGGAAAACAGGAACCTTCCAGACAGCATAGGGCACAAGGCAGGAACAACCCTAGAACGTTGTGGTTAAAGCAGGAAGAGGCAAAAATAGAGAACAAAAAGTATTTCACTTATAAGATGGTAAGTGAGAATAAGCTTAAAATGTAAGCAGCTACCTGCCAAGGGGTCTGGAATATGATTTTTTTTTTGTGGAACTGGTGAGAAAGGTTGTCTGATGGACCATTTTCTAGTTAAGGTTGTCTCCACAAAGCCAGTGGATTGAAACAGTGGTTACTAATTGAATGTTTGCTCTCCTGTCCAGATCTTAGAACGTAGGATAAGACTGTTGTCAAACATTGGGAAAAACACTGTTTAATTAGGCTTTTAAAGCAGCTATGAAGGTGGATGTTTATTGGCGCTGAAGAAAGCGTACAAGCTCTAGATGCCTTAAAGGTGATGCAGACTCGTGTGTGTGTGTGTGTGTGTGTGTGTGTGTGTGGAACAGGAAGTTTGCATTACATCACTGCTAAAAGACACCCTACTAAAACAGGCTTAATATGATTAAAAGGATGCGATAAAAGATTTAAACAATCACAACAGAAAGGTCACCGTGATCTCTGGTAACGCTAATAAAAGACCTAAAAAGCTCTTTTGGCTCCACTGATCTACCGCACTTCCCTGAAAAGCCAATGCTGACCTAGGACAAAAACAAACCTTGAGAATTAGGCCTTATAAATAAACCATAAGCAAACACTTTTTCAAGGTTTACAAACCTTGAGGTTTAGCCAGAATTAATGTTGATTTGAAATGGGTTTTTTTTTTTGACTCATTTAAGGCATCATCAATGAAACCCGGTACTAACAAATTCAGTTTGTTTATTATTTTTGGGGTTCACGCTTGTTGCTCACAAGTGCTTTAAAAATCGAAGAGATTCGTGTCAGCATTCGACCGACCGGTCCGACAGGCGTACAGGACACCAAGAGTCACCGGCCCAAATGTGCAGCAACAACGTTTGGTGAAGGAGGAAATGATGGAAGTCGGGTTTTTTTTTTCTTCCAAATACACTCGAACGTTCCTCAAAGCAGAACATAGTTTGGATCGTGACATCCTGTTTTCTTTATTGCTGTTATTATTCAAGTATTAACCCCTGCTTTTCCTAGTCAGGGCTGTTGCGTGTATCTGGAGGGAACAGGCACGAGCACACCCCGGAAATGATGCCAATACATCACAGGGGTTTGACGGGGGGGGCCAACCCACACCCCCTCCGATCGACCGATTCCAATTTTGGCTGATCCTGATCTTTTGGTCTTTAATTATGTACTACAGCGTATATAAAATATTTGTTCAGCTTTTCTTTTAATGGAAACTTCATTGCTAAACGAATATAGCAGGACCTGCTGGACTGTGCCTGACTCTCTCAGTAACCCTGGCTTTAACCTCTGCCTTTCTTTTGTTTTGCTTTGCACTGAGACCAATTTGTTATTATTGTACTGTAATTAGTTCCACTATTAGTACAGACTTAATTCCTACATTAAACATCTCATCAACCCATTGAGGATGGGCCCATTTTTGAGTCTGGGTCCTCCAAAGGTTTCTCCTTTCCACTGTTGCCCTAGGCTTGCTCGATTTGGGACAGGCCTCATAAGATATATTAAGATATATTACATAATATTGTAAAAAGCGCAATTTTAAATGAATCTGACTTTACCTGTTATAAACGTCTCATTAAATTTGTTGTTCCGAACATTTTCTGAGATCTTCCTCCATGGCTTATTTTCGCTATGTAAATAAATCCCTTCTCCCTCGTTAGTATCCCTAGTCCTTTTTTTTATTGCCTGATACAGAGAGAAAATATTTGGTTGATTAAGTACCAGCGAATGGCTGGCTCATGTTTAAAGCTCTGTAAACACAGGTTCCGGTTCCTAAATTAAAGTTGGAAAATTGGAGAGCTAAAAAATTAAAGACTGATCAGCCGATCACGCTAAAAAACCCGTCTGATTGTGGTCGCACGCTGGAATTAGCAGGAGCTGGGCTGTGTTAAAATCAGCAATTACACAGCATGCGGAAATTTGACTTGCATATATTTTAACCAGTGACCTATAAAGTGGGGCAAGTAGAGAACAGACGGAATCAAACGGCAGCAGAAATATCAAGCCTTTTATTGCAACTAGTCTGATCGTAAATATTAGCCCGTAGCCACATTCAAAACACAATGGTTTGAGACAGCGCCATCACTTAAGAAGGGTCCGAGACCCCTTACAAGAGAATCAGCAGCATTTAATAACAACGATTATATGTTTCAAGTCCACTTCCTGTGTAAATAAGTGCAACCTGATTGCTATCGGGTGCTAAGGCAAAACAGGGGTACAGAAACAGAGGAAACACTCGAAACGTCTAACCAACAAACTCAGCACTGTCACCCAGAGTCGAGAAACGCCTGGATGTGCTTCTGATTGATGATGCAAGCAAGCTGTAACAATTTGGCGCTTTAAAGACTTAAAACACGTGTGGCTGAACCACCTTTGGTTACATAGAAGACGCTTTAGGTTTCATCCGAAGGGGTCATTATCGAAGCGATATATATTTCTTTATAACCTAATAACTTGCATAATGAGATGATAATTACGTCGAGGAGCAACAGAACGGTAACCATCCCGCCCCCAATAACAACAGAGTAGAAAATAAGCACAAATAATAAAAAAAGAAAGAAGCCCGTGGTCCCATGGTAACACTCAAAAACATGAAAGGTGGCACGGTACAGAGTAGCTGTGTTTAAAGAGCACAAGGACAGATATCAAAAGGACTTCATATTTTTGGACTCAGTCACGCTGTAAACTCACATTCTTCATAGGTAAATATTCTTAAACTAGGAAAGAGCACACAAAAAAAAAAATCATAATAAAACACGGTTCACTATGAAGCCAGACTCCTGCTGTAGCTACTCATTAAGTAACAAAGGCTGGTTGGTTTTGACAATTGGGTTAATTCAGTCAGATTCATAGCAGGCTAAGGATTATATGAGATCTCACACAGGTAGGGACATTTGAATCATTTGGCTATTTGAGTATCTGCACTGTTAAATAAATGAGACGGGAATTTATAGTACGAAATTACGACTTGGATACATGCAAAGTTTAAAATTTGTTTTTGCATACAATCATGCAATAGCAGTGCGACTATTTTTCACTTTTTTATGTAGGGATACTGATTATGTAGCTGATCCATTCCAACCGAACATGCAGATTAAACACTCCAAATAAGAATTCAGACCAAACTCTGTGACAAATACGCTCCAACCAAACAACCTCTGAGATGAAGATCTCCAACCAAGCATTCAGACCAAACTCTAGGTGGAAGCTCTCGAACCACGCATTCAGACCAAACTCTAGGTGGAAGCTCTCCAACTAAGCATTCAGACCAAACTCTGGGTCAAAGCCTTCTATCCAAGCATTCAGACCGAACTTTCTGATCAAGCACATTGATTAAACTCTCTGACAAAGCCCTCAGACCAAATATTTTGACCAATTACTCAGACCAAACTCTCTGAGCAAGAAAACACAGAAAATCAGATTAGAATTAATTAGACCAGGTGATTTCTTTAGCCCTATGGACAGTAGTCACACTGCTGTGAACTTTACCTGGACACTCAAAAGCAAACATATTTAAATGTAACTGATTGTGTTACTTATAATAAGTTGACCATGGTCACTTTTGCCCACATGGACAGTAATTGTGAAAAACGCATTCGCCTCCACAAGTGAAGAACTGCAACCCAGTGAGTTTACTCTCATTTGCTGTGACAGAAATGTAGAGCTGGAGGGCCGTATGGGACTAACAGCCTTCAGTGTTCCAACAAACCGACACTGAGGAACCGATGTCATAATTTTGGACAAACAGCAGGTCTGAATGCATTGTGTACTACAAACAAAGTATTAACAGTAGAAGTGTTTCAGCGAATAGTATCTTGACAACACTCAAGCTCCGGTCTTCATAGAGTACAGTTTGTTATCTCTTCTTCACATTTCGCTTCAACAGGACTTAAAGGATAAAAATGATGACTTTTTTTCCATGTACATCTAAGAACACAAAGAGAGAAAAGGATTCGCAGAGTTTTTCTGAGAAACAAAGCTCACATGACAAATTAGCTGTGCAAGAACAACAGGGATGAATCTGGCATCTGGAATGACGCACAAGCAAACGAATACTCCGAACAGCTACAGCATTAAACAGAAACAAAACTGGAGTAAACATCCAGTTCAGAGCAGAAAGCTCCCCATACCATGCCACATTTTTTTAAAAAAACCTACAAATTGCTACTCCTCAGAGAGGTTCAGAATGAAGCAGAGCATCTAAAAAGGCTAGGACACGACCTGTATGACCTAAGGGAGGATTGCATTTCACTTCCAGTACGTCCAGATGCGTATAGGTGTGCGTGGACGTCGAAGGGTGGCGGGGCCGGGGGGTGGGGAGGAGACATCACGGCTCTATTCCACTGTCACGGACTTGGCCAAGTTTCTTGGGCAGTCCACCTGCACAGAGATATTGAGAAGACTCTGAAAAACAGTTGTGGCTAAACAGATATTCCTTCCATAGCCAAAGTCTAATTTATTTCTATAGCGCTTTTTACGACGGAGCCTTGTCTCAAAGCAGCTTTATAACATTATATGATCTTAAAAGGCCAGTCCCAAATTGAGTAAGCCTACGGCGACAGTGGAAAGGAAAAACTTTGAAAAAGAAGAAACCTCGGGAGGACCAAGATTCAAAAAGGGACCCCGACCTGCTTGGGTGGCCTAGAATAATAATTGATATAATTAACTTGTAGTAAATGGTAAAATTAAGAAAATAATATGCCTCGGCGGCATTATCTAATCTAATATTATTCTCTATATTATGTATTATTCTATGATTTATTCTCTATTAGGACAAAAACCAGGGTTTTTGGGAGGTGAAAAATAAGCCCACTGCTGTTTGTTTATGTTTGATTATTTTCCTTACTGAAACGCCGGTATCGGCATCAGTGGGCATTTCAGCGACACGCAACACAATTGTATTTACACACAAGGTTATATCAGGACTAGTTATATAAACACACACGTGTCAATGCCAGTTTAATGTATTCAACTAACCTCCCTTTGGACTCTGGGAGGAAACCGGAGTAGCCAGAGTAAACCCACACAGACACAAAGAGGACATGCAGACCCCACACAGAGAGGTCGCTTCACCCTGGGATTGAACCCAGGACCTTCTTGCTGTGAGGCCCACCGAACCCCAGTTCTAAGTCAAATTAATTCCCATCTCAGCCTGCTGCAACCGGTTTAATGTGCTCCAACTTTGGCCCAGCCATTGTGACCGGACTCCTTCTTACAGATCCCCTACATACTGTCCCCTGTATAATAAAATCCCACGCGAGTTCACCAAGGGAATGGGGAAACCCAGACAAGGCTGTTCAATCATTGCATTACATCACATTTATTTCGTTTGGCAGATTCCCGTGTCCAGATTATCCAGATTCGGCCGTATTACAAACAGTTGGAAGAGGTGGATCAGGTTAACTGAAGCCTAAGTTAAGGTCGTGATAACACTCGTGTGCATTCTGACTTACGTCAAATCCTCGGAGTACAGCCAGGTGAAAGGAGAGCAGCTGAAGCGGGATGACGCTGAGGATTCCCTGCAGGCAGTCCACACAATGCGGCACTTTGATGGTGCGACTCGAGTTCTTGATAGTCTCGTAATCGTCCTTGTCGCAGATCACTATGGGACGACCCTGAGAACACAACAGCTCAGCGTATAAACGTACAGAATTACGCAATCGTTTGGGCATCCCTACGCATTTTATTTTATTGATGATTCCTAGATGATTGGTTGCGTTTACACATCAGTACAACCTCAGCATATTACGATAGATTTTTAACTAATAGTTAACAATTAAGGTCCGTCAGAAAAACTAGTGGATCATCTGAAATTGTGAACATTTATTTATTCTATACGTTTATTCTATGTTTATTAGCCATCTTTACAGCATTAAATATATAAGATTATTTGCAATAGTTCTATTTTTGCTTGCTGGTTTTTGACACCAAACAAATCCTTTTCCTTTATTAAAAACGGAAAGGACGGACAAAAAGTGAACACAAAAATAAATAAAAATACAGCACTACGTAGCAGAGGAACACAGCAGAATACATCACTCTTTAATAATTTAATAAACACAAAAAACAAGAGCAAATACCATCTTGTTTGCCACCTTTAAAATGACTAAAATGAAACAAGGTAATCATTTCCTGAGGTACAGTACTGTGCAAAAGTCTTAGGCCACCATTAGATCTGTTGTTTTAGCAATGGTATAAAAACCACATACAATGTGTCGAGGATTGGACCCGACTGGACCAATCTAAGACTTTAGCACAGTAATGAACAAAGCAATATCTTTTACAATACTGTTCCTTATAGGCTAATAGCATGTGTATGGCATACCTGGCGTGCCACCACCTGCTGCAGGGCGTTCTGGCACTTGATGTATGTGTGATCCCTCATGATGATCATAATAACAGGCATGAGTTTGTCCACCAGAGCCAGGGGGCCGTGTTTCAGTTCTCCAGCCAGGATGCCCTCGGAGTGCATGTACGTGATCTCCTTTATTTTCTGTAATTACACACACACACACACACACACGGGTCAGATGTCACAAGGTCCAGTTTACACTCGACCCGGCAGTATATTCTGCTATACCATAGACTTTTTTAATGCAAAGTATTGAATATTTTTTATTAGGTTTTTTTTTTCATTGGAAGGACTACATACACACGAGGACTATCAAAAACCCTCAAATATACTGCTCACAAAAATCAGAGGACATTTCAGGATGAAATATCCCCATAATTAAACATACCCTAATACGATTTTGATTACGCAGCTGCTAAAGCATCGTAGTGTCTTTTCAAGGGACGGTCCGATCCACCTTTCTTCGGTTCCGATCCGATCCCAGTACACAACTGTTGATACAGATACTTATTGCGATGCGGTTTTTTTTCCCCCTCTAATACTAGGAATATTATTGTTGGTATCGCGTTCAAGGTTACAACATGCTGTGTTGCTTTTTGTCCTTTCCAGACTAAAAGAAAATCATCACGCAAACGACATGTTAGTTAAAGCCACGGCTAATCGTTTTAGCCCATTCGGTTTCAGCCTGAAGTTGGTGTGTGCTCATGGTAAGATGTGAAACGGAATACGGACCGGTCAGCCCGATATCCGATGGCTCGTCAGCGATGAGTAAATGACCCCAATATAGGATCGGATCAGACCCATCTCTACCAGCCCTTCCTTTTATTAGCCCCAGCATGTGTTATCGCCGCCGTTATGCTACGTAGTGTGTCGGTACGTTTAGGAAGCGTCTGAAATCATTTTCCGTCCTCACCAACTGAGCTCCCTAAAAGCTATAAGTGTTCTATATAGTACGGAACGCGGTCCATTTTGGCTACGGCCCACAACTTTGAGTCTTTCACTGCGCCAAGAAGTGAAAACACGATGAATTGTGTTCAAAATGATCCGAATCGTTAAGATCATTAATGCACTGACCTTAAAGGTCTAATAATTTAGTTTGATAGTTTATTGCATTTTAATGCATTCGTGCAGCCTCAGGGCAGTGGTGTTGCAAGAGAGGGGAGTCACGAGTTGTTTTTGGGCAGCGGGGTGCATTTTTGTTCGATGACTTGCCTAACAAGAGCGCACACACCCCTCCATGGAGCTTTGTTTTGTGTTCCTATGTGCTGGTAACTGCAAGTTCATGCTGATGGATCGTTACTGGTTTGCTAAATAAAGACTTGCAGGATTAACTGCTGTTGACGTTGATAACCAGCACCGTTTGTTTTTGCTCTGCTATGACGGACAGGGTGCTTAAGGTTTTCTCAGCAGTCGGTGCAGCAGCACGTTTCCAGAGAAGAAAAAGAATGTGCTGCGTGTCGTAACCCTGCAGCTCTGGAGATTTGGCCGGTGAGAAAGTAGGACGCGTGTGGAAGGAATTAAGGATGTTGTCGCTGTTCGTAGCTAGCGTGCAAACGGACGAGGCTTCTGTTACGCTATCGGCGGTGTGGAGGAGACTGTAGAACGCAAACAGCAAAGGTGAGGGTGAGGGGATGTGGAAAGTGAGTAACGAGGACAAGGTGCAGTTGCAGTTTTACCAGCGCCCCTTCCAGGCAGGTGGCGTAATGGTAGCCTCGGCCCATGATGAGTACGCTCTTCTGCTGGTAGAGCTCAACGGCCAGCTTTTGGATCTCCTCATCCAAGCTCAGAACCTCCTTTATGAGATCTACAGAGAGAATGAGAGAGGGCAGAGAGTGTTTTTTTTTTAAATCTTGCATATCAGATTTCCTAGTGAAGGACACAGTATTCTCTGTTTGAAGCCATATCTGAGAGAGCACTCAGACTTTATGTTCTGAACTGCTCATGTTGCTGAAAGGTTATTGGCTCCGACACCATAATCGAGCCTAACAGCCATGTAAGTGTGGCAGAACCGCGATAAAATTATTTTATTACATATTATACAACAGCTCCTGAGAATCAGAGGTCAAAAAACAGCAGCTCCTGAATACTTGCCCTTGCAACGGGGTACACCCACCCGCCAGTTCATTAGGTACACCAAGCTAGTGCTCAGAGCGACTTCCAACTTGGAGTCTTACAATTCAAACAACTGTTGGTTAAGGGCCTTGCTCAAGGACCCAGCAGTGGCAGCTTGGCAGAGGTGGGATTCGAATCCTGAACTTTCCATCTCTATAGTCCAGTACCTTAACTACCAGGTTACCACTCGGTTATACTCGGTTAATTCTTTTTGGCCAACTGAGGCCAAGCAGTGGTGGTGCCATGTGCAGCGTTCCCTCGTTTATGGCGGGGGGGGGAGGTTACGTTCCAGGACCACCCGTGATGAATGAAAATCCGCGAAATAGGGACGCTATATTTACTGAATTTTTTCTACACTATTTTAGCGGTAGAACTTGCAGAACGTTTGGGTGGCATCGTAGGGCTTGAATGAATTCGGTCTATAATGAAATTTTCACAAACAGAGAACACAAAACCGCAGATAAAAACTCGTCACGTCGGCGAGTAGAGACTCAGACGGCCGATGCTCTGGTGTTACTTCTCGTTTTCGGTGAGTATTCATCCTCTGGGTAAATACTCTATTGTAGTGTTTTTAACTGTTGACCAATCGAGCAACAGGCTGAAGTAATGGAACGTTTTCTTTACTTAACACTCCATACATCACTCTCGTATCACACATGCTCCGTCCGTACCGAGCTTACAGCGCCTCATATCCTACACACTGATTAAATACAACAGCTATTAACTGTAAATCCTAATATGTAATGATTTATAACACTCGTTTATTGTTAGAATTAATTTGTAATATATTTTTTAGAAATCTTGTAAAATGTAAAAGTTCCGCAAAAACCCGGGAAGCAGCGAAAATCGGCGATATATTTTTTCCATTAATATTTTTTAAAAAACCGGTGATGCACCGAGGTCGTGAAAGGTGAACCAAGAAGTGGCGAGGGAACGCTGTATACTGCTCCCAAAAGATTCAGGGGGTACTTCAATATCCTATAATGAAATATCCCCTAAGTTTTGGGAGCAGTATATTTTGTATGATCTTGTCAATGTGGACGACTTCAAATCTAAATATGACTGAGAATCAGAGAATAAGCATAGCTGACTGTCAAATCTATGGGAAAGGGAATACAAATTATACTACATATACACTGTACATACATATAGATGCATACAGACATGTTATTAGGTACACCTGCTCGGTAACGCAATTATCGTTTTATCTAATCATGTGGCAGCAATATAACGCACTTAGGCATGTCGACATGGACACCTGTTGACTTTCAAAAGGAGCATCAGATTGGGGAGGTAAGGCGATCAAAGGGATTTTGCACGTGACATGGTTGTTGGTGCTAGACGGGCGTGTCAGAGTTTTTCAGAAACTCTTGGTCCACTAGAATTCACACACAGCATCATCTCTAGGTTTATAGAGACGTCTCAAAAAGAGAAAATATCCAATGAGGGAAGTTCTCTGGGTGGAAATGCCTTGTTGATGCCAGAGGTCAGAGGAGAATGCAGACTGGTTCAAGCTAATAGAAAGGTAACAGTAACTCAAATAGTCACTCAGTAAAACTGAGCTATGCAGAAGAGTATCATGTCCAACCTTGAAGGGGACGAGCTAGGGCAACAAAAGACCACACCAGGTTCCACTCTTATTTGCACAGGCTCAACAGTGATGCCTGGTCTGATTTTGCTGTGGCATTCCGATGTTGGGGTCAGAATTTGACATAAGAAACATGAAAGCATGGATCCATCCTGCCTTGTATCTCCAGTTCAGTTTGATCTTCTTGGAGTAATGTGGTGGGCGATATTTTCTAGGCTCACTTTGGACTCGTTAATATCAACTGAGCGTCGCTTAAACACTACAGCTTACCTGAATATTGTTGCCGACCATGTGCATCCCTTTATGACACTTTCCTAAATATTACTACATTGCTCACAGAAAATAGGGGGTATGTCACCATGGACTATTTCATTTTGAAATATGCCTTAATTTTTGTGAGCACTGTATTATATCTACATATTTAATCTTACTGGGCAGAGGGGGCATTTTCAGCCAATTCATCCAGGGCCCAAATGTTTGCCTGAGACCATAACAGTTCTTGGGTCACTGTGGAATTAAGAATGTGTAAGTAAAAACCGCCGTCTCTGAGGCACAGAACCATAACCCTGAGCTACCAGTGCTAACGCAGAATGGTTTTTGTACTGTACATCATTATCCTTGTTTTTCATTCTCCCCAGTCTCAGACATGGTGAGAGATTTTCACTAGAAAGTGAGCATGAAAGGTCTCCGTCTCATCAAGTGCATGTATATTTAATGTCAGAGCTATGTTTTGCTCACCATTCTAAAAGCCAACTCTGGCCACTGCCAGCCAGCTTTTGTGGGCCACTGAGCCCAAGGCTAGGAGAAAACTAGTCAATGGACAGGGAAATAGACTGATGCTCTAAGCCTCATGCACCTGACCCCAATTAACCCCAGTTTTTTTTTTATAAAGCACAGAGATTTGTGTAGCCCATACTCAAGCTGGGGTTTTATTACAGTATTAAGCTCTGTGATGTGGTTGTCAAAACGGTTTGGTTTAAACGCTCCAGTCTTCATTCATTGTGTTCGTTCGAGCAGGATCTGGCTATTTTAGGTTTTAAGAGACAAAGTGATCGATCACGAAAAACACAGTGTATATAAATGTGATCCTAAACAGTATAGGGCAGTTCCAGGGTTATGGATGTGCCATTGGAACGATCGATTTGCAAAGTGCGTCTCATTTCCTATAAAAGCTCTTCATCAGTGAGAGTAACCTCTCAGAGTGAACACAAAGTAATATTCAAAAGTAACTTACATAGTCACTGGCTAGTATTGGGTTGGACCCCATTTTGCCTTCAGACCTGCCTTAATTATTCACGGTATGGATTCATGCTGTTCACGCCAAATTCTGACCCTACCCAACAACGTTTTTCCAATCTCTTCCAAAATTGTCCAATTTTGGTGATCCTGTGAGAATTTTTGCCTCCGTTTCTAGTTCTTAGCTGATAGGAGTGCCACCCAGTGTGGTCTACTGCTGGTGTAGCCCATCTGCTTCTAGGTTTGACGTGTTGTGTGTTGAGAGATGCTCTTCATCTTAATTTCTTGGCCACCCAATGACAATGGGTCTCTTTTTGTGTCTTGGTCCTCCCAAGGTTTCTTCCTTCTACATTCAGGGAGTTTTTTCCTGTCGCTGTCACTGTCACTGAGGCTTGCTCAATTTGGGATTGGCCTTTTAAGATAATGTGATATTGTAAACCTGCTTTGAGACAATGCTCCTTTGTAAAACGCGCTGTATAAATACATTTGACTTGACTCTTCCAGCAATTTTCTGAAATACTCGGTCCAACTTGTCTAGCACTGACAATCATGCTACGTTCAAAGTCACTTAAATTACCTTTCTTCGGCATTCTGATGCTCAGTTTGCAGAACGTCAGTAGCTCTACACATTTAAATGCATTGAGTTTCTGACATTTGATTGGCTGAATAAATATTTGCATTAAAGAGAAGTTCAACAGGTGTACCCAATAAAGTGGACGAGCAAATTTCATCCATGGCTCTTAAGTTTCCCACTGTTAGCAGAAAAATAATCCACTCACAGTAGTAATAACAGAAATGCAATTTGCAAAGATTTGGCTTCAGGCAGTCATATCTGGTCATGTGACCATTTGTTTAATGAGCCACATATGGAAATTGAGAAAGTGAAACGGACAATGGGGAGGATCGAAATTTGTTACCACTGCTGCCATGACTAGGCTTTGAGTTACAGAGGTGCCTTGAGGCGGGGCCAGGCATCATCCAGGTACAAATGGTTATGTCTGAGGTAAGGGAAATTGGCACTATAGCGCTACAACTGTGACCCCTAATCAGCCCTGCCAGGGATGGTTTCCCCCTTAAGCATACATGCCTGCACTCTGAACTCCTGGATATGCACCAGATGTCCTTCCAACCTTTAAGAGTGTAAACCTGGGTGAAAACAGGTTTGGTGAATATTAAGCAACGTTAATGTCCATCTCATGGGTCTAATAGTGGCAGCTTGTAAGATCCAGGGTTTGAGCTGGCGAACTTCTGATTAGTATTCTCACGGTTTATCACTATGTCACCAACAAATTGACGACTGCAATTAGATCACTCGGTTAGCACTCATGTGCCATATGTTCTATCTGCACACATTATAATTATGTCACTTATTGCTTATGAATGAATCAGAAGCGACTAATTACAGTATCAGGTGAATCAGATGGAACAACCCTTCCTAAGAACCATGAATTCGTTATGAGACTGTCCAGAAGTGCTAAGAATAAAGGCTTCTTCATTCAAAAAAGGTAGAGTAAATTGGCTGAATGAAGTGTAGTGAAGTTACGTCATCTACACTGAGGGGTATTAGACTTATTATTTAAAGCCTTATCAAGGAAAAGGCAGAGATTTCGCCCTAAATCAAATGTAATCTGCATAGAGCAGGTCCTGGTGCTCAGATTAAACCCTTATACCATAATCTTATTAAGTCACTGCCATCTGGTTACACACCAGAACCTAGAGCCTCATAAAACACACCAGCTAATCCTTTCAGAAAGGTGAAATGGCAGCAATATCATAATACGTGGGGGAGACAATACTCTCAAACACTACAAACCGTCCAAGCCTATAAGATACTGTACCTATCCAACATCACAAGTGCAAATAGTTAGACAGTAATGGTACGCACTGAAACATTATTTTCTAAAAGCCTGGTGGAGTGTCCCATTAAAGTAATGGAAACGTTTCTGCCGAGGTAAGTAGGTGTGCGTTTTTTGTTCACCAAAGTGCACAACGGGACGGTTTGGCTAAGGGGTTATTGCTTGTTGCACTTGGGCTCACATTACATTTAAAAGGGTACAGTCACAGTCACTCCTCTCTGCTTGCCAAACAGCCATTGGTGCACAATTGTGCGTTAAAAAATAAGCCTGTTAAAAACATGACATAGATGAAGTGATTTAACAGTAAAGTGGGCATTACTCTGCCATGGATGAGAAAGTAAATGTATTCACTTATGTTATTGTTACTATTATTTTTGTTGTTGTTATTATTATTATGATTATTGATTGGGTAGCACCGCTGCTTCACAGCAAGAAGGTGCCGGGTTCAATCCCAGGGTGGAGAGGCCTTTCTCTGTGGAGTCTGCATGTTCTCCCCTTGTCTGCGTGGGTTTACTCCGGGTACTCCGGGAAGCCAAATAAACAAACTCCTATAAACGAGCACAAACAAGCTAATCTATTTATGGGCCAGACAGAGGTATATATGGCTATTGCTGGCCAATATGGACGGGGAGGACATGCAGACTCCACACAGAAAGGACCCAGGGCGCTCCACTCTGGGGTTGAACCCGGGACCTTCTTGCTGCGAGGCAGCGGTTCTACCCCACCGAACCCCCGTGCTGCCTGCCTCATTTGTAGGAGAATAACATTTTAGAAACACATAGATCTGTTTGGGACAGTAGATATTGACAGCAAATACAGTGAGCCTTAACTTTCGGGTTGCTTGGCTGACTGAGTTAACATTGAACCTGATCCCGTTCTGTGTGTTGCAACCGGAAAATTATTTTGGTGACATAATACGAATATAATTCTGGCGTACAATGCATTAAAGCAGTCATTTTTAGAATACTAATTGCATTGCAACACATTAATACCAAATTAAAAGCTTAATGCACTGAAAAAAAGTCTTATTGAAATACGTTAAAAGCTTGAGTACTTATTACTCGGTTCTAAATTGGTGGTGAGTCATCACAAGATGATACATTCACATGGAGTCCTGGGATAATTTGTTCTTTTATAACAGCTACTTTGTGATTTTTTTTTTACTATCTGGATCAGCCATGTATGTGATTTTCTCTCCTCCCTGAAGAACACGACAAGCGAATTACTTACTGTGTTTCGTCCAACTTAACAGTGCTCTGATCATTTTAGTTCCCCCAGCTACATACAGTATGTCTGTGAATTTTACAGGCAGATGCCATTTACCTTACGTCAGCGTCCGCTCATGTTAACGAGGGAGGTATTAATAATTAGAATGAATGATGTACAGTGCTGCCCAACGTTTGATCTGTTGGCAATCATTTTTCCAGGTGTCCCAAAAAGTCAGATCAGATATAATCAGATATAACTTTACCTCAGTCCTGTGCAGTCCAGTCCCTGTACTGCGGAATGTCACTCTGTCCTTTATGGTTTTTCCTGGAGAGAAGTGACTTAATTGTTGCCCTTCTTAATACCACGCCATCCTCCAAAAGCCTTCGTCTCTTTGTTTGTTCAGATGCCCTCACACCTGCCCTCTGCCATTCCTGATCCAGCTCTGCGCTGGCAGTGACCCGATCTCGAGGCTGCATCCTCTTTAGGAGACGGTCCTCATGCTTGCTTGACTTTCTTGGGCGCCCTGAAACCTTCTTCACTGCAATCAAACCATCGTCTTGACGTTTTTGATGATTCGATAAATGGTCGATCAGGGTGATATCCTACAAGCAGCAACGCCCTTGTCCTGATTAATATTTTCTCCTGAGCTAACGAGATAATTTCTGAAATTAGGATCTAAAATAGGATCTCATACAGCTCAGTCTTTGATCTAATCCAAACCTCAAAGGGTTCTGTATTACATAGAGTAAGTACAGCAGCACTCTTTTCCAGAGCAACGTCAACTGACCTGAGCAGATAAAGGTAAAGGCAGCTTGAAGTCAAGACTTACAACCTTCTTAACCACTTCACCAACACCGGTTTTACACAACTGCACAAAAACTCTTATCTGGTCCCATATTGCGACATTTCACTGCTTGAGTGACGGAAAGACCTTCGACTTTGCTGAAAAGCAAATTATACTGCACACAAAATTAGGGTAAATTCAAATATGGGAGACTTCATTTTGGAGTATTCCCTAATTTTGTGAGCAGTAACTTTCCCAAAGCGCTAGACAGCCAGCTGGAAATAACATGCCTCCTTTCCTTCCACCAACCTTCAAACACTGAGAAAGAGCTCGGACTTTTTTCACTTCTTGTACCCAAGGTTTTTCAGTACTACCTTTTTCCTTTGTGGATACTGCTTATGCCCTTAGGCAAGGGCTTCACAGATTCCTTTCCCATCCTGAGCGACATTATGGGGACTTACAGAAATAATAATAATAATCACAATAAACTCGATAATTCCTCTGCTATTTTTAGTGGATGTTCTCGTTCACAGCATCAAGTAACTTATTAGCAACATGACCAGGAGGCATCATAATGAGGCTTTAAAAACTCATAAACAATCCTTATACTAAGTAATTCCTCTAATATTTCTAGCTGTTTTCTAATAATTTAAGGATTTTCTTTCCGTAGAGAAGGGAGAGGTATATAATAAGATCCGTTCTTTACCATCTCACTCCCACTATATGCAGGAGTTCAGATGTAGTCTGATATGAAGCCATTGGAACGTTATGGCTTTTTTTTGTTGTTGTTGTTGTTTTAAATTAAAAAAAAAATGGAAAAATCCGTTGCACAGTCATATCCTGCACAAAGTTTCCTGAGTTCAGGGCCGTAGTCATTGAATACTCAGTAGATTCAATTGCTTGACCTGTTTGTGTTGCATAACAGACAAACATGAACTAGTTTCCCATTGTGCGCTGACAAGTGTTTGTCCTTATATGCAATAACCTTAAATTAGAAAGAGATAAACAAGCCTGCAGTATGTCTGACGTTTGCTTCGAATTTTATTTTTATTACAGACAGTAAGAAACGAATGTGCATACTGCGGTAAAAACAGCACTGTATTATTTGGAAAGTACATTCAGTATATTCAGGTGTATTTTTGTCTCTAGCAGTTCCAATTCGCAAACTTTCTACACACACTCGGGTTACAGAACTCTCCGGAGCACAGAAACTGGCTCTGCTTAGAATTCTGTCAATAACTTATATGTGGATTTTGCTTCGTGATGGGTTTTAATGGACTGCTTTGATAAATTCGTATTCGCCTGGCACTACGTTTACTGCGTCATAAATTGCTGCATTGTCAGCAGAGCAGTTCATTTTATTAAGAATTTAATTTATTAAATGACACTAATGGTACATTTGGTATTAATTCGGCATCGCTGTGGTGATTGCTTTTATGGTTTTTGTGAACTGAACGCTACTTTACAGCAGCCCTCCATCAGAGATGCTGCAAAGACATGATTGGAATAGTGTTAATTTAAGCTATTAAAAACTAATTCATGCATATTGGGTAGTGCTGTTTCAACAATACATCTAGTTCTTAATAGATACAAGGAAAAGCAAAAAAATGTGATTATTCCCATTATTCCCACCTGTGGGACAGACTGTCGACCGACACAGACGTGGACCAGACATTACCACAGCTACGTAGTAATGTCATATTAATGGTGTTTTCACAAAAAAACAAAAAATGCATCCAGACATCAGAGATACTATGATATTTAAAAACTAATGCTTGTTTGACAAAAGCCAAAAGGGCATCTATGGGCAGTGACACAAAAACACAGAAAGATAAGCCAGATAAAACAGAGACTCAAACAAAGGAGTACTACTTACAATAGGACCGCTACATAGACTTATAGCTGGTAACAAGTAAGTAGTGAAAAGTCATCCAAACATACATAACATACAAACACAAATAAACGTAAATTACCCCCAAAAAGTCTCTGGACACACCTACCGAGTTCAAACGTGAAAAATCAAACGTTCAAACGTGAGCTAATGAGAAATGAGCTAATAACCGGTAATGTACTTACACGCACATTACGCGTTTCTTTAACTCCCGCCTCTGCTTGTTGATGTGCAGCGTTAATTGGTTGTTCCCTACTGAAACATTTAACGAGTTAAAAGAAAGATGTTGATTCCCTATTATAATGCATGATCATTTTTAAGACCTTGATCATTAAAGCATACGAACAGTGGATGGTCTTTACATGAAGCATAACTGTATTGAATAGTAATAGATGCCTAATGAGTGGTGCTATTTCAAATCTAAATCGATTTCTGTAGTGTTTAATAAAGTAAAGTCATAAAATGTGATTATTCTCAATGACACGTAATATATAATCACAATCCTCTGTCCAATGTACAGTGTCTATAACATGTTCATATTTTATGCAATGATTGCCTAACAGGAATATAGTGGCACTTCTGAATGGCTTCTTACCCTCTACGTACATCGTCCACTTTTATTGTGTTGATTGCTTCATGATGAGGTAGCAGAGAGAGAGAGACAGTTGTGATGAAAGAGTCTTGTCTTGTCTACAAATAACACGCATGCTGGCCAATCAGAAAGTCCCCTGCATCACTACATTGGGTTGACATTACTAAAATTGGGTGGGGTTTTGAAGATTTCAAATAGAGGTAGGCTGTTAGCCTGAGCTCAGATGTTAGTCAGTCTCTCCTCAGCAATACTGGATGAACCAATGACCTCTGAATGACCTCTGCTGATGCTGCTCAGGCATTGTGGGCATTCATCAGATAGATCCCTTCCCTCACAACATGGGACGTCAACATTCTGAACAGACAGATGTGACGCACCTGATGGGGCACAGCCCTTGGTCGACTGCGGAGTCATGACCTTGGCCTGGTCTCCAGTTGGCTGGAAGCAGAGGAAGTCTGGTGTGGAGCAGTTGGTGGCGTTTGGAGAACAGAACCAGGGTTTTGTTTTCTGACTTGTTCCTCGTGTTACCAGCGCTGGCGTCTTTGCTGCAGACGATTCCGCTTGTCTCTCGTCCACCTCATACAGGCTCTGGAATCCGTCCCGCTCTTGACCTTCATCTTTTGCGTGCATCTGATGAACGTCCAGAACAGAGACGTCAGCCTGAGTAGTAAGGGTTCCTCCACAGCTGCATGTGGTGCTTTGGGTTTCGTTCCCCAAACCCGATGGCTCTGGGCCCACTGTGCCCTCTTTCCATCCCAAGTAGCCTTCCGCCTCCCCTTCTCCTTCTGAGTAGGACGTGTCAGGGCTTCCCGAACGGGTCAATCGCTGCAGCTGAGCAGAAGTTCGACGAAAGGCTCCACCCACAAAGCTGCCGTGTGCAGGAGCGGAACAAAGGAGGCGGTTAAACAGGGCTAGGTTGTGATTACGAGTTGCAGCTTCTTCTAGATTCTCGGCAATCTCTTCTAGAGGCTGGAAGTGCATCTCCTCTTTGGGAATTCTGCAATTTATAATTTAGATTGCGATGTATTAATGTTTGAAGTACCACCACTGTGTAGCTACAACGTTAAAAAAAGTCAAAACCAGACAAAAATGTAGAGTAAAAACTTCTAAGAAAATCTCGACCCTTGTGAAAATGAAAAAAAGAAAAACTAGGAATATTCATAATATGCTGTGATGGTGCTGGAGTATTGAAGAGAAGGACCAGGTTCTTCTTAGAAATGCAAAGCTGCCAGTCTCAGACCCTTGAGCAAGGATCTTGGACACCTGCAAAAGCGTTAATGACATATAATTCTAAATCCATAGACAATAATTGAAGTTGGTCTCTCGTTTTTCAGCTATAACAGCTCCTTTGGAGGAACTCTTTTGGAAGCATATTCCTTTACTACAGTTTACTATAATGCAGTCAGACAGGTAACGTTCACCCAGACTCGTCTATCAGAATGGCAGATAGTGAAGCATGATCGTCACTCCATCTGACGCTTAGCATTGTGATGGTGATGTAAGACTTGCATGCGTCTGCTCAGCGATGGAAACCCATACCCTGAAGCTCCCCGGGGTTCGCCCACTGCTTTGAGACAATGCACCATTGTGTAAAAAAAAAAGCTATATAAATCAATTTGACTTTGACTTTTGACTTCACCCAAGGAGGATGGATCCTTTTTTGAGTCTTGGTCCTCCCAAAATTTCTTCCTTCTATATTCGAGGACTTTTTCCTGGCCACTGTCGCCCTAGGCTTGTTCAGTTTGGGATTGACCTTTTAAGCTACTATAAGATTGTAAAGCTGCTTTGAGACAGTGCTCCGTGCTCCAAAAGATTGAGTTTAAATTCAATAAATAAATTTAAAAGTTTAAAGCCAGAGAAGGTTTGGAACCCTGTAGTTCTTGAGTCAGCAGAGCGTTGGTCTGACACGTTGTGGTGCCTAAACGCTTTCATATACTGTAATACCTTCCTTATAATACACTTTTCAATAACAGCATTCACAGCTGACAGTGGAATATTGGAAGAAAGTATGGATGAAATTTCACAAACTGCCTTGTTACAACATCCTATTACAGTACCACACAATGAACTCCGTGAGCTCTTTAGAACGACTCATCCTTTCACAAATGTTTGTAAAGTCACACCGCATGGCTAGGTGCCTGATTGTATATACAGTGCCTCGTCACTGAATAGGTGGTGTGTCCCGTATCTGTCCATATAGTGATTATTTGCAATGGATAAGGATTTGATGTAAAAGGCACAGATTTTTGGTAACACAACATTTCCTAATACCTACACCTGATCGCCAGCTGTTGAAAATTCTACTTTGTGTTGTTGGTTTAGGTACAGTTCCTGTTTGCGTGCAATGACAATGCATAACCCGCATTTTGACTGCATACCACATAGTACTCCTACATGCTTCCTTTGGCAGATTTAGTACACGAGTTGTGATGTAGCGTGCCATTTCCTACGATTGGTAGCAAGGCGTTTGCAATGGGAGACTTACGCCATGTCGAAAGTAGAGCCCTGGAAAGAGGGTTTACGTAGGACAAAGAGTGTGGCGGCTGTGTAAGGGGGGCGGGGGTTTGAGTCGTTCCAGTAGCGATCCCTTTCCATTTTGGGTAGATCTCCGTACATTTCATCTACTGCCATCATTGAGACCTGAAGGGTGATGTATACGTACTGTTTAACGCAGAGTTGCTAAAGGTGTATATGGCATTTAGAACATAATCTTAACGCAAACCATTAAAAGAAACACTACAACAAGAAACTGGTTAGCAGAAGAGCTGAGAAAATGAAGGAAGGACTAACTCACTGGTTCCCACCTACATAATGCATAAACTTTTAATGTTTAACAGCATTCATTTGACACGAAGAAAGGAAGGATGGATGGATGGAGTAATTTAGAATGAAGGAAAAAATGAAGGAAGGAAGGAAGAAAGGGCAGCACGGTGGCTCAGAAACAAGGTCCCGTGTGGAGGGTCCTTTTTTGTATGGAGTCTGCATGTCCTCCCCGTGACTGCGTGGGGTTACTCCAGGTACACCGGGTTCCTCCCACAATCCAAAGACATGCGTGTTAGGGTGATCGGTGTCTCTAAAGTGGCTCTTAGTGTGTGCGCCCTATGATGGATTGGTGCCCCGTCTAGATTGTTCCTGCCCTTTCGCCCAGAGTTGCCGGGTGGGCACCTGCTGGCCTGTGACCTCGTGTGGATTAATCAGAAGATAATGGATGGGTGGAGGAAAGAAGAAAGAAAGATTGGGTAATTTAGAATGAAAACGGAATGAAGGACAGATGGAAGGATGGATAAATAGACAAAGGAAGGATGGATGGATGGATGGATGGATGGAAGGACGGAAGAAGTAATTTATAAGTAAAGAAGAGAAGAAGAAGAAACACAGAAAGGGGTAACCAAGAATGAAGAAAGGAAAGATGGAAAAAAAAGACATACCTGAAAGTTCCTGTCTATGAGCCAATTAGTCTCAAAATCATCATCATCTTCACCAAATGGGTTGATCAACTGTTCTGCTACCTACATGTATAGAAGTACATAATATGGCACACGTTAGTAGAACACAGTGAAATAATTAATAAATGGAACATAACATATTCTATACATTTTGTACAGACACATGGAGAACAAACACTATTGGAATCTGAGGCAGTGACAAATCTAGGATAGCCTCCAAGCTCCTTATAACCACAACCAGTTTTGGCAAAGATTCCGTTTTTTGTTGTTGAAATAATCACACACAGAGCTCATTAATATGTAGCACAAATGACCCCCAGATGACAACTACAAAAGCAAAACAAAAAATGTCCAGGGATGTATCACCTGACCTTGAGCCAGCCAGCATAGAAGAAAAACTGGAGCAGGGTGAAGATGGGCACGTAGAGATCAAGGTCATGACCTGGATAGCCCTGACTTGGGTCCAAAAACTGCCGACCAATCAGGCAAACCAGGAAGAAACTGTACACAGCTAATGTCACCACCTGTGATCGAGAAAAGAAACGGTAGAACTGTTGTAAATGGCAACATTGATTAATCAATGCATTAATTTGAATGTAAATTTAAAGTGATAAATGATTCTCACAATTATATAACATAAATACACACACACACACACTTTCCATGAACATAATAGTACTGTAAAAGCAAACTGAGGCAACACTTAAAGCTAACCATAAGCTTAAGGGGACTGTCGTGGCCTAGTGGTTAAGGTACTGGACTATGGGCCAGAAGGTCAATTGTTCAAATCCCACCTCTGCCAAGCTACCACAGCAAGGCCCTTAACGCACAACTGCAAGATTTGTAAGGCATTCTGGATAAGGGTGTGTGATAAATGATGTAAATGTAAGCAAATATTTAATGCAAGTAAATATTTTTGCCCAATTTGTTCTTCAAAAGAAAGTATTTAGTTTTAAAGCAACTTCCTTGTGGGGACCTTCGTTCTGAGATCTTACTATCCTTATGGGGGACCTTTGATCCATTTAAACACACGTAATAACACACTCTCTCACTCCCTGCCTCACTTGCTTACTCCCTCACTGTAACTCTCTCTCTCACACACACACACGCGCGCGCACGCACGCACGCACACACACGCACACACACGTCTCACTGTCAAGATGGGAATTTCCATTGACACAAGCATTGTAATAATAATGGACACCTCCACAATTACTGCTGTATCCTCCGTAAACAAACGGAGGTCTTTTGAACAACAATGTTTCAAAGAAAAATGACAATTTCTGTAAAAAACAGAACAAAAAAGCACATCCTGGTTGAGACATTTGGTTCTTACAACAATATATATTGCTCACAAAAATTAGGGGATATTTCAAAATGATAAAAAAATAACAATGAAAGTTTTGTAAGCAGTATCTAACACCACCGCAGTATCTAACACCACCCCACCCCCCACCACCCAACACACACACACACACACACACACACACACACACACACACACACACACACACACACACACACCACTCACCTGTGTATAAACTAGTGGCACGCTGATCATGTCGTAGTGGAAAAGCATGCTACATTTCTCTCTGAAATGATTAAGCTCCTATATTTATATAACAAAAAAAAAAACACGAACATGAATTGGATAACACAAAGAAGTACGACAACAAATCTTAGTCAGCTGATTAACAACTTTTTTCATCAAGGCACTTGAACATGATGTCAGTGTAATTACATTTCTTTAATTGCAGTGTATTTCTTTTAATTAAGCAATCGTTCGTTCTGCTATTTCTGTATGCAAAGAATATATGAAACGTTTTCTCAGTGTCTAAGTAAAACATTAGTTAATTGTTGATAATAAATTGCCCTTAAAACGATTTCCCAATTCTACCCCATAAAAGGGTTGAAAACGCCTCGATTCCACAATTTCCAAAATTCCACAATTTCTCCAAGACACAAAATAACCGTTATTCTGAAATTCAAAAAGCAATCAGGCAGGGAATACATATTCCTGTTGAACTGCAGTACACATTTTTTATAATATGGCTACACACTTTGTGACATCATAAGCCCTACCTGGCCCTCACCACAAATATCACAGCATCACACGTTATGACATTCTTATTTAAAAAAAAGGATTACAATAATATATTGATCAGAAACGTCCAGCCAAAAGTATCCTGTAGGCAGCATCCTGTAAGCACTGATGAAGGATTAGAGGACGACTAACACAAACTGTGCATCCATTCAAACCAGCACAACACGCACTAACACAGCACCATCACATCAGTGTCCCTGCCGTGCTGAGAATGATCCACCAAAACAGTACCTGGTCCTGACCAACGGAATAAGGAGGAGGGGCAAAGTGTGGAAGTAGAAAAACCGTCTGTGATCGCAGAACTACAAAGTGAATCTATTTGGTACGTGGAGACGATAAAATGGACAATGAGTGTAGAAAGAAGATGGGTGTAGAAGAAGTGACAAAGTCAGTGACCGTACATGTTCAGTCCTAAATGACCGACCATAAACTTGGTAAAGAGTTTGGAATTACCTCCATTAACAGTTTATAAGTGTTATCATCTTTGATTCGGCCCTCACATCGAGCCACGGCAGCAAGATTAGTGAACCACACGCACGGGATCCAGTACTTGTTGTAGGGCGAGTGCAAATTCTCAAACTTCTTTCGCTCCTCCCGTGTCATAAAACCTACAGATAACGGATAGAGATTGCAGGCAAAATGGCAAACCTGTTCCACCTTAAATGTTACCCCAGTAGTTTCAAAAGCTATTCTTACCTGACTGGAGAGCCCAAAAGACTGAACACAACGATGGAATAAATCAGCAGACGTTAAGCCAATCAGTCACTGACAACAAACGAACGCACTGACAAAAACAATAAAGCATCCAGCTAGGAACGCAAGATTGCTACAAAGCTAGGCATGCAGGAACGTTGCGAGCCGGTATGTAAATGATTAAAGGTGTGGCCTGACACACGTCTTTTTTTTCCCAACGTTGCATAAAAAAGGCTCTCAGAGGCTACTTTTGGGTAGCGTAGCTCTTGGTGACAGATCGTTGCATGTCACTTGTAATAATTGCACAGCAAAGTCATTAGTTCATACAAGTTAATTACAATGATTAAATAAAATCCAGTCAGATTTGGTGTACGTGTGTCCGGGGGCTTGAAAATATCCTTATCTACAAAAGGGGAACTGTAGGATTCACTGGGTTAAGGGAGCTGGGGCTGAACTGGCGAGCTCAGACTGATTAAACATAACAGCGCGTGAAATCACATCCAATATCACGTTCTGAATCATGTGACTGAATAAATGTACAACTAGGAATTCAGAAATCTGTTGGTAGGAACATGGTGGATGGCTTTCTTCTAGATGGACTGGCACATCCGCAGTGTACTGATGTCTCATTTTTTTCAGGCCGAATCCTACTTTATCCACATACAGGAAATATACCCTACTAGAGTGGCCTGAAATATGGAAAATTATGGAGAATTCGTCCCCAAACCCCCTTCCTAATCCCCTGTGCATTACTTGCTCCCTCCAGCATACAATTCTGCCCTACGTCAATCTGCAACACAGTACTGTAGCTCTTGCAGACGTGGGATGATGTTCATTGTTCAGTTGGACGATGGGTTCTTGTTATTGCGCCTTTTCAGGCAATTGCATTCTTGAACACCAGAGGGTGTCATGCTCACCGATGAATCCCATTCTCCCAAGGTTTTAAACAACAAAGGTGCACATTATTTTACATTGTTATTCACTCAGTCATTTAAGATACATGTGCTCCCTGATGGGGTTACATTCCGACTGACTTGTCCATCGTAAGTTGAATTTACTGTACGCTGAAGAGTTTAATACATGCATATATCATATCTTAACTAACTTAAACATGCTTACAAACACAACCGTGACTTTCCCTCACTACATTTCCCAGTGTTCATCACTTCTGCCACATGACTCATGCACTGACTCACCAGAACAGGTGAGTGCAGAACCCGGGATCAATCCCAGGGTGGAGCAGCCTGGGTCCTCCCCGTGTCTGCGTGGGTTTACTCCAAGTACTCCGGTTTCCTCCCACAGTCCTCTCAAAGACATGTGTGTGACGTTAATTGGTGTCTCTAAAGTGGCCCTTAGTGTGTGTGTTCCCTACCATAGATTGGCACCCTGTCTAGGGTTGTTCCTGCCCTTGTGCCCAGAGTTATCGGGTGGGCACTGGATGGACAACACCCAGTGTTTTGTATAAGGAGAGGTCAGACTTACCTGCCTCCACCACGTGATCCATGGTGGGAAACCGCTTATAGACAGCAGTGCTGACAGAGCGCAGTATGAGCAGAGCGGACAGACTGGCGTATCGCATAAGCGTGCGCCTCAACAATCTGCCATGCTCATCCCCGCCCTGCACCCCGCCCGAAAGCACACACATCACCCGGTCCGGCAGTGGGATTGACGTATACTGACTCCACCAGCGGTTTACTACCAGCGTAACGTAGAATCCTGTGCACATGATTACATCGTGTCATTCAGATTTCTAAACATATCGTTCCATCCTGACCCCCAGAGTAGTCCAAATACTGTATTGTCCAATACAGATACCCAAAACGAAGGACATTGGAATGAGGCTGGCATAATGATTGCAGTAAATGGAGAGTTTTTCAAAGTATCTCTTCTCCTTTTCCCCGAGAAAGAATCTGGAAAAGAACCAAAGATCACACAGTACATTCAATACTGTATGTTACACAGCTAGCTGCAGCAGCTACATATTTTGGTCAATTGTCTACCAAATAGGAGCTGTTCACTCATCACTTTATGTATGATTACAGTCTCTGGTAACCTTGTCTAACAGTGTGGGGTTTCCCTCCCACTTATCCTAGTTAGGGTTCTGGGGTTCTTAGCTCTTTTTTATCAAGGCATAGGTGAGTCTTTTCCAGGACTTGGTAGGGGTTGCAGGTGCACTAGGGTGCTGGGATGTTTCGGCACAGAATAAAAATGACCTGCCGGTGAAGCAGTGGAATATCATGTCCGTTAATTAGCGTGCATGTTGTTCATACTACACTAAATTTAATATTGAGACGGGACTGGGCCTTGCTATACTTCATGACATTTTTGTCTGATATAAGGTTTGGAATATGAACTTACATTTATGGCATTTAGCAGAAGTCCTTATCCAGAGCTACATACAACTCATACAGTCTTACAATCCAAGCAATGGTGGGTTAAAGGCCTTGCTTAAGGACCAAAAAGTGGCAGCTTGGCAGAGGTGGGATTTAAACCCTGGACCTTCAGGCCCAGAGTCCAGTATCTTAACCGCTAGGCTACCGCAACCCCACTTGAGATGCTGGGATAGGTTGGTCATGTAGTGTCTCACCTGTAGCTGATGCTGATGGCAGTATATAGGGCAAAGAAAGCCAGGAATTCCTTGTATAATACTTTATAGATGCTCCCTTTCCAGGCCAGCAGGAGCTTGGAGAAGCCACAGAAGCGAGCGTTTGCCACACGCGCTGTGTACGTTACCGTCATCACACGAGTATCTAATCAACAGTAGAAACACCCAGATGTAAATGCAAAACATCAAAACTGAGCATATGAAAAAATGTTCATGAGCCACTCTATGATTTATTCTCTCTTTATTCTCTATCATAATCTCTTTGATCAAAATTCCCAGGCTACTGCAATGTGAATGTCTTCAAACCATAATATTTATAAACCCAATCAGTCTGCATGCAATCCCCCATAATACGAAAGTATTGCTTATTTGTAACAAGCTGTAAACGGTAATCGTAAGTGTATGCGCCCGTCCTATTGTCAGTAGTACTGCTTTGTTTGTCCTCCTACTACCTGTATATTCTCAATAACCTATAACTACTGTATATAAACTGGCTCACGTTCACTCAAAGTCTCTGTTTTATCTGGCTGATCTTCCATGTTGTTCGTAATATCAGTGCACTTTTGCCATCCATCAAACAAAACTATCACCACCATCCTCTTAAGTGTCACGCCTCGTGACAGTATATATTACTTTATTTTCTATTATTCTTGTGAATTTTCTATAAGAAATACAAATGTTTTAGCATGTGTGTAACAATTTACGCTTCCACTCTATGATTTCGGTCCCATCTCCGTTTATCGTTTGCAGTTTTCTTGTGAAAATACCATTTCTATTTACATTGCAGTAGCATAAAAAGCCCACATAACGACGGAATTGTCCAGGCAAAGTCAATTTCCGTCAATGTCCTGTTTCACAGAACGTTAAATGGCACATACCTGTAGATGTGTGTGAAATGGTCACTAACAGAAAGAGGTTTGGTCTGCGTATCCAGTGTGTGGTAAACTGGGACTCAGGTACCCAAGGTTCTCACAGGACATCTCCTAGGTATAATACAAGTATACGTGAGCTGATGTTTGTTTCAAACTAATAAATGCTTCCTTGTGCTCTTTTAAACAGCCAGGCATGTTACACAGGAAGAAAACAGACACTGGAAAAGACCCCTTATCCTGCAATATATCACTCACCAGCTGATTCAACCATGCGTTTGGTTGTGGTCCAGTTACAAGAGCTAACTTTAGTTTATTCAACAGGCATAGGCTATTAATGTCTATTATGGTATATAATAGAATAAACTAAAGTAACTAAAGATATCCTGGAAACAACTGAACAGTTAAATTTCATAGTAAAACTGCAAATCGAAAAGGTTTTTAAGATTTTATAAGTTTAAGAAAAGTTTTAAAGAAACATTAGCTATATGACATTGAACAGACTTACCTTGAGAGATTTTGGAAGAGCGAGATGTTTCAGGATGAGCTTGAGCTTTCAGAAGCATGAGGATGTTTATGCTCTATGCTTTCATATCTCCACTTAAAATTGATTAAATCAAACATTCTCCTGTAAGAAATAAATCCTACAGCAGCTTTTCAGCTCACAAAGATGCTAAATCCGAATTCCCCGAGTTCGTGCTCCTCCAGTTCCTCCAAGTAATTTTAACTGCGTCTGATAAAAAGAAAACACTTCTAATTGGATCATTTTAATAATGGATAATGGTCAGAGTTCAGTGCAGCGCTCCGGGACAAATCCGCCCATTTGGAAGACTGAGCTCGTTAATGTGGAATCCCGCTGCTCAGAGTCGACTCTCACTTGAGTGATTCACTTTACTGAACCGACTCTCTCGAACAAAGACAGGGTACAAGAAGAATATTGATTAAAATGATAAGATTTTAGTCAATAACTAGGCAGAACTACAGGAGAAACACGCACTAGATTTCCCATAATGCTCCAGCATATTTTCTAAAGCTCAGCAGATTTCAGTCAGAGCCAGTCTTTGTGTTTAAGGTGGACTGTGGAGCGTAACATTGAGGGTTCAAATCCCACTACTAATCTGTGTGGGGAATATCAATACAATATACTACAATTAATTCATACCCCTTACACATTCTTAATATTCAAAGTAATAATTCATTTGGATGGCAATGAAGATGCATCCTGGAGAGGGCACCAGTTCATTGCCTAAAACGTACCACCCAACTTTGATATCGCCAGCTCCACAAAGGATTAGAACCCAGGTCCCTGAGGAGCTTCTCTTTCCAGCAGCAGGTTCTCAAAGCTGAACCACCAAAGCTGCTTTATTTATTGTCACCATTTAACTTTTCCCGGGCCTTGGAGGGACATAAGGCCTTTATCAGACACTGCCAATGGTGCCTGCATGTGACATCCGACCTGGTCGGCCGGGACCGAAACCTGGGTCACTGCGTTGGTGAGCTAGCATATTTGACCTCTGCACCACACAAGCTCCATTAATAGCATTACTATTACAGGCCCACTGTTACAGTGTTATTAAAAGATTTTGTATTATTAAAAAGTAACTGAAACAGTTAATGTATGTTAACAGTTCATCTGCAGGTTACCAACATGTTAAATCAGTTTAACTTCAGCAGAACTAGCAACATTCACGATTTCAGTTGGGCTGACTCAGTTAAAGGATTCATTCCATCAGAACCGACTCTTGTGAATCACAACTCATCACTGATGGATTGTGAGCGATGAGGCGGTTAATAATAAGCTCTAACGTCTGAAAGAGGGCTGTTAGAAATGCACAACAAACTACAGTATATAGTGATCATGCAGTTACACTGCTAACAAAAAAGAGGGGCTATTTCGAAACGAATATGAAGTGATTCAAAAAAAGAACCATTGGGTTTCATTTCATTGAACAAGATATTCAGCAAATCAAATGAAAACTCAAATGTATGGTGATTGAGTAGAAAGTGATATATTCATGAGGGTGAACGTAGGCATGTTAAACTGGAAGAGAGCGCCCCACGTTGACTCTTCAGTAGGGTGTATGGTCACCCATGACTTCCAAAACACACAGACAGTGATGGGACATGGACAGGATCAGATTATCCAGTAGTTCTTGTTGCATTCTCTACCACTCTTGCTCCAAGGTATCATCCAGAACAAGAAGTGCTGTGGGGGCAACTGAATATCAACCAGACTTCCCAGTACATTCCAAGCACATTCGATAGGATTCAGGTCTGGAGAACATAAAGGCCAGTCCATGTGTTCGGTTCCTGTCTCCGAAAGCATGCTGATGATGAGATGGGGTGGGGCCTCGCATCATTGTTCATGAAAAGAAAGTTGTTTCCAATTGCTCCAGCATAGGGTACCACTATATATATATATATATATATATATACACACACACACATATATACACACCACTATGTCATGTCGGTATCTGACAGCAGTCTGCGATCCATTACTGATGATGTAGAGCTCGGTACGAGCACCAATGCTGAAGCCAGCACAGACCATGATCAGCGTACATACATACACTGCTCACAAAAAGTAAGGGATATTTCACTTTAAAAAATGTAAGCATTACATAATTTAATTTCCTGTTTCCTGTTCCCCTTACGACCACAGCTTTTAGCGTGTTCTGTATGGTTGCTGTATTAAAAAAACCCTCTGCTTGATACATATAATGCCGTGATTAACTTATGTCAAGCCTAATGGAACCCTAAAGGCATCAAAAGCTCTAAACGTGTATGACGAATCCTTTAACGGATTACTAACCCATACATTACCATCAGTCTTCACCTGATCAGATATGAAAACGACAACAATTGTCACCGAAGCATAATTACTGGGCTGAAGTACCTCCAACGGACACGCTTTTTCAATATTTCTACAAGATGTTTCAGAAATAATTGTCCATTAGTATAGAGTAAATACCACGTTAAAATTACTCACCAACCAATGTACTCAGTTGTATTCAGAGTTATATGAAGCACAAGCAGCCCAGGTTTTATTCACATGACATCGATTCAGTGTGAGCCCTGCATGTGTTTACAATGTTATTTACATTACTCAAAGGGATTCGCTTTACAGAAATCCTGTACAAGGCAATATCACGATATCGACCGTATACAAAATACGGCACAGGCAGCCAAGAGGAACTCATAAACCTAAAAATGAATATATATATTACGTTTTTGATTCATTAAATCACTTAATTAAAGAAGTCTTAAGTGCCAAGTGACTGTACCGAAAGACTGCATGGTTCCTTGTCTGTACGGATTAAGATCAAAGGATGAAAGGTGGCCCCTACGTGACTTCACATCATTAGAAATCATTCAGTTCATGTAATAGAGCTTGTGCTTCATTTCTAATCATTTTGAAAACAAACTTAATTGTAGTTATTGTTCAAGGTCAATTTGTTACCTTTGTATGATAGAGGGCAAAACCTTAAGAGGAACCAGGCTCAGTTTGGAAACCCATCGTCCTGGAGGTGAGACAGGACATCGGAATGAAGTTCATTCGTTTATTCATTCGTTATCTTCAGCTTAACCCACCCGGCAACTCTGGGCGCAAGGGCAGGAACAACCCTAAATGGGACGCCAATCCATCATAGGGGGTGCGTGAACGCGCACACACACACACACACACACACACACTCTTTAAGGGCCACTTTAGAGACACCAATGAAGCTAACACACGTCTGTGACTGTGGGAGGAAACCGGAGTACCCGGAGTAAAGCCACACAGACATAGGGAGAGCATGCAGACTCCACACAGTAAGAACCCAGGTTGCTCCACCCTTGGATTGAACCAGGGACCTTATTGCTTTGAGGCAGTGGTGCTACCCCACCGAACCACCGTGCTGCCCATAGAATGAAGTTGTAAGGGTTAAACATTGTGTACAACACATGTTCTGTGAAGCACTGTGTATACAAACAAAACGGCTGCAAAACAGTTACGTACAGGTTAAAAAACACATTGTAGAGCAACATATGCTGCCATCCAAGCAACGTCGATTTCAAGGACATCCCTGCTTATTTCAACAAGACCCGCATTCTGCATTCAGTTTCGTAGTAAAAGAGTGCGGGAACTAGACTGGCCTTGCCTGCAGTCCTGACCTGTCTCTCACTGACAATGTGTTGTGTATTATGAAGTTCAAAATATGACAACGGAGACTCTGGACTGTTGAGCAACTGAAGTTGCACATCAAGCAAAAAATGGGAAAGAATTCCACCTATCAAATCTTCGTGTGTGGCCCTTAGTGTGCGCCCTATGATGGGTTGGTGCCCCATTAGAGTTGTTCCTGCCCTTGCGCCAGGTGGGCACAGGCTGACCCTTGACCCCGTGTGGATTAAGCTGATGGATAAAAAAGGCCATTGTTCTGGCCATTGTCAGAGAATTACATTTTGTGCGGCAGATAATTAAATGAATTTAAATAATTCCATTGAGTTATTAGAAAGTACCAAATACCATAATACCATTATGCTGAAGAGTTGGTTGGTTGATTCTTAAAGCCATGTCGATACTGTTTTAATAATTGTACAATCATTGGAGTAACAATACATGCTGTTCACAATTTAGAAGTATGAACATTGCATTTTTTTTCTTCTTCTTTTTTCCACTTTATGCAAGGTTTTTCAACAAAAACAGCCTTTGATTAAATGAAATGACTAGAAACAGGAATGTTCTATTGTACACACAGCTCTACTGTAGCGTCACCACATGTAAAGTCACTTCATTTTTTTAAGTGTAACAATTCAAAATGTGTATTTTTTTCCCTGCATAAAAATTCCAAAAAAAAAAAAAAAAAGATTCTTTGGTCTTCGGCAATCAAAATAAATTAGGACTGTCACGAAGAACAGGATATGCATCTGTGAGCATGTCGTATGATTCCGCCCTCTAGTGTTCAAATAACGTAACTGCATTCGATGGCCTCAAACAAGGATCCATCATCCGACTCGACGAATCACAACGTCACGTTTTTGTACCGTGATGCTTCGTGTCACAATGTTTCATTACAACGCTAACTATTATCATGGCTAAATAAAAGGTTCTGTTTTTAAAGAGTCAGGGTGGATGACTGCGAGTTTGGTTTTCCAAAACGTATACGCTACGTTTTTGAGTCTTGGGGCTGCAAAGAATTAAATCCATTTTTAACATGTCCTTGTAGGTGTCAATATTTCAGATTTTTGTTCTGATTGCGTTAATCTTTTTGATGAGCAGAGGATGTGGATGTGTTTGACCGAATTTCTTGATCCACAGAGGGTGCAGGTAGGAGCCTTGTTCTCCCTTTAGGAGCCTACAGTTGTGTAGTGATTCTTTAGGTCAAACAGCAGCAAGGAAAATGTGATTAATCACAATTAACATGATACAAATGGTGTGCTTCAATATTTTAATCACCTGACAGCTTTGCTATAAGTATAAAGTACGTCAGTTACCTGCAACAATTACAGTATTTGTACAAAACAATTACAAACCCCTCACTGCGTGTAAGCTAACGGAAAATAAATATAATCCTAGCTAAACAGTTTTGTAGTCGTTTGTATGAGTAGATTTGTTCACCAAACTGTTCTCCTAATTTGATCTCTGTGCTATGAATTTGGTTCAGGGCATTTAAACACTTCTATAAGCCACAGTAGCTTTGAAGCAGATGATGACGAATCAAAACTTTATTCTGTAACACCGAAATATTTACCTCAACGGCGAGTGTGTAAACAACCCAGAAACGAGCATTCTTTCTAATCCAACCAGTAACTCCAATTCTGTCCACATTTTAAGTTCTCGTCACTTCTTAGAGGCTGGTTCCAACGTAAACAGTGTACGTTTGTATAACAGTTTTATGGATGTTTTAGGTATATAGTACATAAAGTACATTCTTAGTCAGACATATCGAGGCAAAAGGGCGATGTTTCCATCATGACTAAATCAGTTTTATACTTGTTTTATACAGACAAGTCACCATCACATATTAAAATAAACAGCAATCGTGGGAACAGATTAGTATGGAGAAATTCACGAGACAGACTGAATGAGATGTACAGAGGGTCTCTCTCACACACACACACACACACACACGCACACACGCGCACACAAACACACACACAACCGCGCACAACCGCGCACACAAACACACACACAACCGCGCACACAAACACACACACAACCCCGCACGCAACCCCACACGCAACCCCACACGCAACCCCACACGCAACCCCACACACACACGCAACCCCACACGCAACCCCACACACACACGCAACCCCACACACACACGCAACCCCACACACACACGCAACCCCACACACACAC
>JAUZST010010576.1:0-12350 GCA_034779995.1 Parotocinclus haroldoi | reverse complement strand
GTGTGTGTGTGCGTGTGTGTGTGCGTGTGCGTGTGCGTGTGCGTGTGCGTGTGCGTGTGCGTGTGCGTGTGCGTGTGCGTGCGCGTGCGCGTGCGCGTGCGTGTGCGTGTGCGCGTGAGAGATGTGACAGTGTGTGGATATAACCATGTGTGTCTTGCTAAATTAGCCACAGATGTTGAAAACAACTTTAAACTGAGCAAATAAGAAAATATTTATTGACAATTAGTGGAAAGCCATACAAACACTAGTAGCTTACATAAAATCTCTAAACACTTCAACCTAATTAGAACAGTCTCTAGTCTGAACGTGTACTCATGGGCAACCGCTAACATATTGAGCTTTTGAGTGAATAATGCTTAATCTTAAACTCCAATTCATGCCTTTGCTCGTAAATCCATAATGTTGTTTGGCCAGTGTGGCTATCGGTGCAGAAGATCAAAACACACTGCACTAGAGTGCAACAAAACAATATGCTGCCAGTTCATACATAAGAAATTAGCGTAGGATTCTGTCCTGTATTGTGTACTGTAACATCATATGCATGGCAACACTTTATGGTGTCTTTGCTGTTTTCAGTCAGTTTATGGCTGCTAATAAATTTTAAGACTCTGACCATTAAAGCAATAATATAAACATTAAACGGTGCATACTTTTTATAATTAGTCATGGATCTGTATGAGACACTGACAGATGAGCAAACTCGGCTGTAAATTGTTGCATCTCAGAGCCAGGTTTGAGATGCCTTTCAGAGACTGTAATAGGAGCAGGAGCAGTACTGATTAGTTGTACGAGTACCTTGTCCCAAACAATGTACTGCTGAATGGAATAATATTTGAAACCACTATGACTGTTGATATTGTACTAATTTGGCAGTATTTAGTATGGAGGTATAGGGTTTGATGGGCCTAGTCTGATCACCACATCCCTTTGTTTAGTGAAGAATAAGAAATTGCTGTTTATCTTTTTATTACAAGGTTGAGCCATTTTTAGACGCATTTCATATTATGTATTCAACGATGCGAAGACTATGAGAACAGCAGAAGACATGCAACAAATCTTTAATACTACATTAACTATATTAACACAACTTTAGCAGACACCATCATAATTTTGCACACAGATAACGTTCATCAAAGTTGCTAGCAGTAATATTTATCTCCTTTAGATATTATTAGAGATGTATGTTCTTTAGAGATTATTAGACTTGGTGGTCGTTCTTAAAGCAGTACGACACTTAAAGAATTGCTTTACAGTCGATAGTGTGGCTAACGGGCTGAATTTTACACCAACAGCCTCAACGGAACTATAAAAAGTGAGTTACACAGCTGCCATGGACACGTTTTTCCGACGTCACTTTAAAAGAAAGGAGTCGGGACTTGCTAGGCCAGGTGCAGAGGGACCAGAGACTTGTCGAACCAGAAGGCCCAGCATCACTGTACCGACTAGCCGTGCACGTAGGCGGTCGAGTGCAGGATTTGCCTCTGCAGGACTGGCCCAGCGCAGGCGATCTAGCGTTCAGCTGCAGCCACTGTCCCATAATGGAAGCTATAGATCAACTGTTAGTACCAACATAAGGCGCCGATCTAGTACCACCACACCATATGCAAACCCACGCTTTGCTGTGCGTCGCAAGAAAGTGAGCAAGCTGCGCAACATTGACACGCATCTCCTTGGCCCTTCTATGCTGTTGGCCAGCCTTATTCAGATGACAGAAGAGGATGAAGATATTCAGGACCCAGCAGGTGTTGGGGAGGTTGAGATTGAAGAGAGCTTACAACGAATTTGTTCAGATCCACTGCTCTCAGAAGAAGACAGTGAAAGTGATAGCCCATGCTCCAACTATTATTCTGACAATGGGCATTACCCGGGCCCATGCGATGACCGACTTATGGAGGAAGATTCGTCAGAAGTGGAGTTTAGAAACTCCTCAATTTTGTGCCAGCGGAATTGTCTGCCTTTGAGTGTGGTCGTTGAGCGTGTCCAGGCCCATCCACTAATACGTGTTCCAAGATGCCTCAGGAGAAACTCCTCTTATCTAGGACATGCTGAAAGTGGCACACAGGGACAGTATTACCGCAGCAGTCAGAGGAGGCGCCGAAGACGAGTGTCCACCATCTCCAAGGCTGGAAGCCCATGGCCAGGAAGAGGTCACCCACTGCCCAGTCGCAGAAACTCCACCTGCTGGACGCCACATTCTTCCCTTAGCCCACTAATGGGAGCCCATTATGACCCCACACTGGAGTCGTGGAGTGGCTTCCTCTCGTATGTAAACCTTTTCCTTTCTTTAATGGTGAACCAAATGAAAAGCTACTATTATGTTAAGAGGATTTCTCTAGTATTCCTACTATTGTATCTTGTAACTTTATTCATTTGAGTAGTTCACAAAACTGAAATCAATCTACAGAAGAATTTTTTTGTACGCAAGCTTGCAGAATGTGACGTGAAAAAGCTGTTTTAGCTATTAGAAAAGAGCATTTAACAACTTAAAATGTACCTCATTAGCAAGACATAAAATGTTTAAATGGGGAAATCTGGGTAGTGGTAATTGTCCCCTCTGTGTTGACCTTCTAATTCTCTGTCCTGTGGATCTGAGCTCCATGGTGCTAGCTCATTAGTGGCGCTAGTACTACAGAGTAGTGCCATTACTAATAAGTGCAACTGATCAGCCACTAGGCTGCCTTTCCTTAGGTTGCTAAGCGTCGCAGATTTGCACAACAGGAACTGGAAACAAAGGTCACAGTATGCAAGGTTTTGATGAACAAAGGAAACAAAATATGAACCACCTCCTTTTTCAAGTGTTGAAATTTGCCAGTGGTGACAAAATCGGACATGCTTGTGTAGTGATTGTTGACTTGTGCTGTCACTGTGTGGATGTGCCTACTGCAGTTGTGGAAAAATCAAGACAGTCACTTATTCATCACCTTCTCTCACTTTATGCCTTTTATGTGCAGACACAACGTGACCGCAACATTGTCATTTGTCTATAAACTGTTGTGATTACACAAGGAATTGTGTGCTTGGGTTCAGTGCACACAGCAGTATGTTTTGGTTAAGGCAAAGTGGCTGAGATATTAAAAGCCAAACTCTGTAAACAAAGTGTTGGAGCGCTTCACGAAGTCGGGTGTTGAATGTAGACTTGTTGATTGATTATAGATGTTAACCAGGAATAGCTGTGAAGTCTCTGGTGTGCTTTAGACAAATTACCAAAGTGAATCCTCACTGCAAAGCTTATATCCTAATGTAAATATTATTTTTAACTAGGAATGTCCAAGTCTGGACAATACTGCATTTCAGAATTGAACAGTATCAGATCCATAAAGTCTGTACGAGTACATCCAGATTAACCAGAACATTTAAAACCCCTAACGGGTGAAATGAATTACATCGACAGTGCGAAGTTCTGGGCAATGTTCTGCTGGGAAACCCTGGCATTCATGTGGCTGTTACTTTGACATGTACTACCTACTAGGGTGTGCCATATTGTATCGTTCACAATGATACCATTTATCATTTTTTTAGACGATATAAAACGTCCCTATCGTGATATACAGATGTGACTTGTAATCAGAGCAATAGATATGGCAGAAAGTGGGTTGTGTGGAGCTGGACATTGTCCCAAAAAGGGAAGTGACTTCGGTAGTGTGGAGGTGGTTTTGGTACAAAATATCATATGTACAACAAACTACAGTGATACGTAAAGCTATGCAAAAGGTCTGTAACAACAAATCTAATCCGTTTCACCACCTCAAGCAGGTGTACGTAGCTGAGTACGAGGAAAGTAAAAAATGCCACTAGGTCAGGTATTTCAAAGTATAAAATATATTTTGTTGCAGTTGTATGTTGTTGAAGTATATCACCAAATATGTAGTTATTGCAGAAGTATCCTAAAATATTGTGATATTATTTGCGGACCATATCGCACATCCTCCTACCTAGCTAAAAAGGGAAAATAAGTACATTACTTAATTGCAGTGGTATCTATTAATGGCAGTTGCTCTTTCAGCAAGATAATGCACCCTGGCACATTGCAAAATTGTTTGTGAAAGGCTTGATGAACATGACAGTTCAAGGTGTTGACGTGGCCACCAAATTTCCCAGATCTCAACATGACTGAGTACCTGTGGGATGTGCTGAACAGACAGGTCTGATCCAGGGAGGCCTCACCTCACAACTTTGAAAAATTAAAGGATCTGCTACTAACATCTTGTGCCATTTACCACAGGACACCTTCCGATGTATCGTGGAGTCCATACATCAGCATAGTGGAGCTGTACAAAATTAGGCAGATGGTCTTAATGATGTTTCACTGATTCATGTACATACTCCAGCGAGTACAAGATTTAAACCTTTGCTTTGGTTTGTTGCATATTCACTATTAACTGAAGGTTAAAGGTCCAATTAACAAATTAAGTCATTTTACCATTATCAAGTCTTTTGTTCAGTACTGTGTGTATATATACACTGACACCAGCATGTAGTGTTTATATTGTTATTCTTAAACAACAAATGCTTGTATTAATATGCAAAAACCCTTCACTGTTATTTGTAGACATTTTGTAGGCATATGAGTTGGTTGTACTGTAATCAAATGATTAATGGAAAGCATTGAGGTTATTTTTGTAAGGCAGAGCTATTGAATAATTAATGACAATTTGTCTACGGCTTGGATTTACTCATGTTAATGTACTTGCGGTCTGCACTTTTTAAGCTGAGGTATGTTGGAAAATGCAAAATATTTTATATAAATCTATGACACATTTTTAAATTCGATTTTAAAAGCACGCCCCTGTCTACAACGACATGCTGCCCATTATCAGGACTAGTGTGTTCTTCGCTTTGCATATTCCATAAGCCATTTCATATTTGTTTTGGTCTAATGACTTAAATTACTATTGTGTTTTATGTCCATATTGTTTAGTTGCATTCTGCCTAATTTCTGGTTTAATTATATTTGTTGTGCATATACACAGCATAGTTTGTCAGCATGTCTACATTTGTGTTGTTTCAGGAAAGCTATTGCCAAGTCTGGTGTTCAGCAGTCGGGCAACCAGTCCAGTGGCTTGGTATCGGGCAAGAGTGAAGCTAACAGAGAGATTTCTCAAACAGTGGACTGGACCGTGAGTTGAACTGTTCTCTTGATAGATGTTGATGGGTAGATAATATCATGGCTAATAACAGCATGCATTCACGTTCTGTTAATTCTTATTAATCTGACAGTTGGCTGAAAGCAATTGTCGTTAAAACAATAACCAGTTCCTTATAGATAAACTGGTAAGCCCTTGTATCTCGATGCATATCACAGTATCCGTTTCATACAATATTATATGTTCAAAAAGACCATTAAAATATTTGATTAAGTTTTGTAGTGGCTCTGTTTAGTAAGATGCTCAATTTAATATAGTTATATAATACATAGCTCAAATTAATATATGTATGTATGTATGTATGTATGTATGTATGTATGTATGTATGTATGTATGTATGTATGTATGTATGTATGTATGTAAAATGCCACCATATCCTACTAAAAATGGCACCGTGGTAGCCTAGTGGTTAAGGTACTGGACTCTGGACCTCATGGACCACCAGGGATCAAATCCTACCTCTGCCAAGCTGCCACAGTTGGTTTCCTTAAGCAAGGTCCTTAAGCCACCATTGCTTGAATTGTAAGACTGTATAAGTTGTAAGTCGCTCTGGATAAGGGCGTTTGCTAAATGCTTTAAATGTAAAATGCATCAATTTAGCCTCACTGTTATTGTTGATACAGTAGTTGATTTGTTTCCACTACTTCACAGGAGAATGCTCAGTATGGACAGCATGTCTGGTATGAGACAAGTCTTTCTGGAGATTTCTGCTATGTTGGAGAGCTTTACTGCTTTGCCAAATCGCTGGTGAGCCATCCACTGAGCACATATGCTTCTCTTCCTTGCTTTTTTCCTCTTACTTCCACACATTTGTTTGATCAGAGATAATAATAAAAATGTACAGTGTTCTTTTTATATTATCTTCCTGAACCTTTTATTAGACTGTTCACACAGTATAAGCAAATTTTGCTTTTGAAAAGCAGTAATCTTTGAGTATGCCAGTGGTCTGTCACTAACCCTGTCTTTTCCCAACAATAGCAAAAATCACTGCCTCGCTTTAAATGTGCTGCTTGCAAAATAGCTGTCCACACAGGCTGCATGGATCAGCTAGAGAAGGTATTTGTGGAGTGGACACCATGATTACGCATTTAGTTATTGTGCAACTATATGATGCATTCTTACAATCTTCGTTTGCTCTTGTGTATAGATTAATTTCAGATGTAAGCCATCATTTAGGGATCCAGGAACAAGAAATGTGCGAGAGGTATGAATGAGTCTCATGCATTTTTATTGATTTATCAATACAAGACTTTGTTGGAATAACCTTTGCCCTATTCGTAGTAATACAAACACTCTATTTAGTCTTTATTAATAATAAATTACTAGCAATTTAGTAATAATTTAGTCTGTAAAGCAAGAATTTGTATTTTGCATGTTTTTTTGAACAACCCTGATTAATCATCAACAGTTCTGGTTGTACCTTTTGCAGTAACATTTCACTGTAGCTGCTACTTCTGTTTGCAGCTTACTCATGTTTTGAGTCACTGTCTTCTATAAGGCATTAGGTGACAGATGGCGATTATAACGTTCTCCTGCAAACTTTTACGACACAGTTTTTCAGGCGTTTCCCCAAGGGTTACATGACTCTTAAGTAGCAAAGTTGGCCCTAAATCATAATGCCTTCTCCAGACTTCACAGATTTAATGATGATTGCATAGGTGGTGAAAAGTTTCATGTGGCATCCTTTTTCTGCCAAAAAGTTGAACTTTCGTATCACCTGTGTTTCCACAATCTTTTAGAAATTTGATACAAGCAACAGTATTTTAGAGAAGCAGTGGTTTCCTATGTGTTGTTCCTTTTGCGTATAGTGGAAATATGGCCCAGTATATTGAAAGAGTTTTTTTTTTTTCCCCTCTGACTTTTGGAGATGGCATGGTGGTTTTTTTTCCTTGACCAGTGGCACAGTGACTTGGTTGATAGCTCACAGCAAGAAGATCCTGTGTTCAGTCCCAGGGTGGAATGGCCGGGTCTTCCTGGTGTCTGTGTGGGTATATATACTGTATATGACTAGTCTTGTTGTGATCTTTTGTGTAGATGTAAACATGTGCCCCACTGACATGGCCACTGATGCCGATTTTTTTTTTTTACTGTTACATTCTCAGCTCATTTAGCACTGTACTTTGTGCTCTTGGTGTAATCTATATGGGACACCAAATTCTAGGGGCAGGGATGACAGTACTGGCTTTCTTCCGTTACTTTTTTAAGCCTTAATTGTGTGCTTTTATGGAGGTTTGGGCAGGGGTGTGTTGGTTATAACTTGGATATCAGACAGATCAAGTGAGGACTGGGTGATAAAATTAATACACAGATTCCATGGTTTTTCCTCTTTAAAGACTTACAGAGTAGACTTGGACTACAACTGGTATGACCACTTTTTGTTTCCCATTGTTGTTTTTTCAGCCTTGTGTTGTAAGGCATCACTGGGTCCACAGGAGACGACAAGATGGGAAGTGCAAACAGTGTGGAAAGGTCTGTTACCCGTCTGCTGTCTATAATTAGTGAAAATGACTGATATAGTATCTACAATGTTGGAAAGAAATCAGTCTGTATTGCAGTTTTAGTCTGACTGTTGTAAATATAGAACATGCGTGCCAGTTTGTCTGCAAAGAAAAAAAAAGATTTGAAGAAGTGCAAGCGGTGTGGAAAGGCCTGCTATCGATCTGCTGCTTATAATTAGTGAAAGTTACTGTACTGTAATATCTAAAATGTTACAAAGTAATCTTCATTACATCAGTGCCAATATGTCTGTGGAAAAATATTATTTGATCTACTTTATTCTATTATATTCTTTGATCTGAACTGGTTAGTTCTGTATTATAGTCTGCTTCCTTTTTCTGTCCTCTTTCAGGGCTTCCAGCAGAAGTTCTTCCACAGTAAAGACATAGTCGCCATCAGTTGCTCTTGGTGTAAACAGGCAGTACGTGATTCTGCTAATCTGTTTGCAATTATTTTTGGATTCAACAATAGTTAACACAGATTGTGAAGTTATTCAGCCAATGGTAGTTGATGACTTTGTGTCTGGCTTGCAGTACCACAATAAGGTAACATGCTTCATGCTGCAGCAAATAGAAGAGACCTGCAGCCTTGGTGCTCATGCTGCAGTCATAGTACCTCCTACTTGGGTCATCCGAGTGCGAAGACAGCAGGTACACATGCTTTATCCTGGTATTTTTGCTTAGATCTTGTGGTTATGTTTTGTTCTGTATATTTTTAGCAACATGACAAACGGATAATTTCCCTTTTCTCAGAATGCATGGCAACATAGCAGCAGAACAGCTTTTTGATTCGTAAATTATATAACTTACGATGTACACTCTTCTCTAAAAATATTGGAACAGTAAAGCCAATTCTTTGATTTTGGTTGTAGACTGATAAAAATGAGTTTGACATTAAAAGATGAATATGAGACAACATATTTCCAGTATTTACATCTGGATCTGATACACAGTTTAGAAGATGGCACGTTTTGTCTGAACCTACCCGTTTTTCTCGCGATGCAAAAGTATCGGAACGGATAAAGTTAAAATGGATTAAACTTAATAAGATTAATATTTAGTTGCAAATCCTTTGCTTGCAAAAACTGGTATTTTACCAGGTTTTCACTGCAGCCTCTTTCAGTTGGTGTTTGTTTTAGGAGGGGTTACTCCCTTCAGTCTCCTCTTTAGCTGGCAAATGCATGCTTTATAGGGTTTAAGTCTGGAGATTGACTCGGCCAGTCCAAAACCTTCCACATCTTGCCCCTGATGAACTCCTTTGTACTTTTGGCGTTTGGGGTCATTATCTTGCTGCATAATAATGGATATTTCTTTAAATTGACAGACAAAATTCAGTAGACATTATATAGTTTATTATACTGCTACCATCATGCATGACATCATCAATGAAGATTAATGAGCCCATATCAGAAGAGGTCATGCAAGCCCACGCCATGACATTACCTCCATTGTGTTTCACAAATGAGCTTGTATGTTTGGGATCATAAACGGATCCTTTTGGAGATCCTCCAAACTTAAAGGTAAATCCGTGTCTTATCAGTCCATAAATCTTTGTCCCATAATTTCTGACACTTGTCTCTGTACTTCTTGGCATATACCAGCCTTCGTATTCTTCTTGCTAATTGGTGGTTTGGATCTTCTGGTGAAACCTCTGTATATTTGTTCAATGAAGTCTTCTACGAACAGTAGATTCTACTCTCTAGATGTTGTTGCTGATGTCTCTAACAGTTTTTTTAGGGTCTTTCTTTATAGCACGCACAATGTTTCTGTCATCAACTGATAAGGTTTTCCTTGGTCTACCTGTGTGAAATCTGTTACTATTTAAACCATTGGTGACTTTCTTTCAATCCAAATGGTTGTAATGGCTATGACCAATATTTGTGCAAATGCTCTGATTGACTTTTTCATCTTCTCTCAGCTTCACAATTGCTTGTTTTCACCCATAGACAGATCTCTGGTTTTCATGTTGGTTACTCATCTAACTATAAATGCACAGTCTGCACAGGCGAAACACAAATCTGAAACTGAGCAAAATGTTTTGTTTGAATGATCAAAATCAACTAAATCAACACTGGGGCAACAAAACACACCCGCAGTCACATTTCAATATTTTTGGGTTGGTGGGTTCAGACAAAAGGAACTGTGTATCAGGCCCATATGTAAATACCCATAAATAAAAGCCGAAATTGTATCTTTTGTCTCATATTCTGTAATGTCAATCCCAAGCGAAAAAGGGATTGGCCTCACTGTTGAAGTACTGTTGAAGGATAATGTAATAGCCAGCTTAAATATGTCAGATGCCAAGTGCTTGCTCATACATTTTGCAGTCCATCTTTTTAGACTCTGTGTCTGCATCAATAATGAGGAAGCCTAAAGTTTGTGAATCCTATATATTAGAACTTTATATATCTACATAAATAGGACATAATCTTAAAAAAAACATAAACTTTCTTACAAGTCTTAAGACTAGGTGAAGAGAACCCAGTTAGCAACAAATTAAAGAGCCAGGGTCTGTTATGGTATGGGGGCTGTGTCAGTATCCTTGGAAACGGTAATATAAATTTCTGTGAAAAGAGCACTGAGATGTCAGATCACATCTTTTCTTGGGACGTGTATGCAGCTTTCATCAAGGTAATGCTAAACAATATGCTGCACACATTACAAATGCATGGCTGTGGAAGTAGAAGGTATGAGTACTAGACTGGCTTGCCTGCACTCCTGACCTGTCTCCAATAGAGAGTATATGGAATTTTGAAACAACCCAAAAATTCAACAACTATGACCCAGTACTGTAACACATCTTACGATGTGTTTGGATAAAACACCTGAAACACTAAATCACAACATCTTTTAAGTTTTATGAAAAAAGGTATAGTAACATTACAGTAACAAGATCACATACGTTTTCCATACTTTCCCACCTTTTTATAATTTGAGAATGTAACTTATCATTTACTTATTGAGGAACATGATCCATGCCTCCCTACAGAAGCTTCAAATCTGGGAAGTTCTGGGTTTCCCCAAATGGACTGCTTCCGCGACATTTCTGTTAGGTTAAAGTCAGGACTTTGACTTGAATATTCAAAAACATTAACTTGATTCTTCCGTAACTATGTTTTGCAGATTGACATTTATGCGTAGGGTTGCTATTTTACTGTATGGCACACATTCTCTCGAGGCCCGAACCATTTCCTAACCTTTTCCAGCCCATTTTCAGGTCCTCAGACATCTCATTTGTGTCAAATCAAATAACTGCTGTGAAGGTTTTGATGGAAACTGTGGAAGAGCTTTTATTCAGTCATGTTATGTTTTACTTCACTCAGACATCTCTAAAATCAAGTAAAAGGAGGAAAAAGACATCTCTGAAAAGCAAGGGCAGCAGAAAAGGCCCAGAGGTAATAATTTCGATCAAACATTAGTATAACATTAACACAGTGACTCATTCAAATACAGTTAAGTGCTGTGCTTTTATTAAAATGTACTCAGCTCAGCATTTGTAGAGTAATATTAGGTCTTTTATCCTTGATCCCTGTGCTAGGATGGTAAATGGAGGCACTTTATAGTGAAGCCAATTCCCTCCCAGCTCATGAAACCGTTGCTTGTGTTTGTGAATCCAAAGAGTGGTGGAAATCAGGTCAGTTTGATTTCCAGACTTGTGTATATGTAAAAGTCAATATTAATTGAAACATACGTTTTAACAAATGCATATAATTTGCATTAGGGGGCAAAAATAATTAGGTCTATCATGTGGTACCTGAACCCACGACAAGTGTTTGATCTCTCTCAGGGAGGACCTAAAGAAGGGTAAGTACTAAAATGTACTTGCTAAATGAACTTTAACATTAAGCCCTGTGTTTGCTACATTAGTTGTGAAATTCTTTTTTTTTTTTTTTTAATCATACCTTTCTTAGGTTAGAAATGTACCGCAAAGTGCCAAACCTGCGTATCTTGGTGTGCGGAGGAGATGGAACGGTCAGTAGAGTTTCTGTTTTTTACTAAATCTTTTAAGACAATTACATGGGTAGTTAATAATACATATAAATATTTTCTGCATAATTCATTTAGTTTAACCTAATCCTCTGTTCAAAGCCGAGTCAGATGAATGTGTAATAAGATAAATTGCTGGTGATGCAGGTTGGCTGGATCCTGTCAGTGTTGGACGAGTTACAGCTGAATCCACAGCCTGCTGTTGCTGTCCTCCCTCTTGGCACGGGGAATGACCTGGCCAGAACACTCAACTGGGGAGGGGTGAGGGTACCATAATGTTTTACCCTGGTATTGTAAATATTTGTCTAACAGCTAGTACACTTTTAGATAGCATGTTACTTGTTCTTGGGTTGCAATTAGGTTTACAGTCCTTTGGCAATATGAAATTATTGCTATTCTTTTTCCTAGGCCTGTATCTAATTGATCCAGTTGTATGTGTATAATGCTTTTAATCTTCAGACTGGCTTCTCATGATGATGTTTGTTTGTTTAGGGCTACACAGATGAGCCTGTGTCTAAAATTCTGTCTCATGTGGAGGACGGAAACATCGTGCAGCTGGACCGCTGGAACCTCAGCGTGGAGCAAAACCTAGAGGCTAGCGAGGAGGAGAAGGATGAACACCAGACCGATAAGGTCAGCTCAGTAACTTTAATTTAGAAAAAAATCATCTTTGCCATTGCATTTTTGCCATGGAAGCTCTGCCAAAAGTTGGCCCCTATATATA
>JAUZST010010575.1:0-12351 GCA_034779995.1 Parotocinclus haroldoi | reverse complement strand
TTGGGGTTGGTAGGTAGGTAGGTAGGTAGGTGGATGAATGGATGGATGGATGGGTTGGGGTTGGTAGGTAGGTAGGTGGATGAATGGATGGATGGGTTGGGGTTGGTAGGTAGGTAGGTAGGTAGGTGGATGAATGGATGGATGGATGGGTTGGGGTTGGTAGGTAGGTAGGTAGGTATTTACATTGTCATCATGTGTAATGAGACCCTTTTCAATCAGATGCTTTCTCCTATCTGGCTGTTGGAAGAAATATTTCAAGGCTGGGTCATGCAGGCTGTTGTAACTTATGCCAGGACTTTTTGTATCTGACAAATCAAAACCTGCTGCTTGCTTACAGAGCTGTCAGAAGAATTCAGATAATTAGCTACACAGATACAACATTCCTTAACACACACTAATCTAATAGTTAGATGAAATGAATGATCTGGAGAATAAAACACGAACACTCTCGCCCAGTTTTCCCCTGGAGTAGACTTGTGATCGGCCAGCATGTGCAGACATTTTATTCTGCGTTCTTCTGTACTGGAAGAAAATGGAATAGAAGATATGGCATGTACAAACGTTTGGGTACCATGAAACTTAATATAACTATTCTACTACATTATATACTGCAGCACTTCATTCACATTCTGCATTAATAAACAAACAACTAAACAAATTTTATAGGCCTTTCGTTTATTTCAGTGAATCATATCAACATTTTGTAAAATGGGCAAGATTTCAATCGACTCAACAACACATAATTGGACTGGAAATTGGTAAGTGTTAAACAAATACACTGCTCCCAAAATATGGGGATATTACATTAGTATTTTGACTATAAAGTGTAGATAAAGTAACGCAATATGTCATTGGATTTCTTTAAATGTTTCTTGTGACTTGTGGGTAAACTTGTGACATTTCCATATAAAGATGTCCAATGTTCCGCTCAGTGGATTCAAACAGTTCAAACACAAAAGAAATCTTCTCAGTAGGTTTGTTTGATGTGAGACCAAAAATTCAACTCTAAAATTAGAATTATGACAGTTTTAACGTTTTTTTTTTAACCATATTCCTTGAATATCTGATAACTTGCTGTGCCTTTAGGGTCTTGTAAATTTCACCTGTAGACCAGTTATGTGGTTCCTAATAGCAACCCCTGCGTGCTACTTTGTTTTTTGGGAGCAGATTTTGAAGACTAGATATTTATTTCTGTAGATAACCGTTCCCTGATTCTGTTTAAGGGTTTGCTTTCAGGCTTGTCCTGGGCTGTATCGGGTGCGGCAGATTACCAGCTAAATACTAACTATTTAAAAAACAAAGAATACATTTTGAATACCTTGATGTAATAGAATCTTTTCATGATTTTATCTTTGTGTAGCCAAAGACCACCTGAGTAAATGTCCCTTTTTCCAGCGTTTCCCCTGCAACGCTTTACTGCAGCAATGATGGCATATTGCTTGCATTTTCTTTTTGCAAATATTCTGACCAATCATTTGTTGTTCGGACCAATAACATCTTAATATTTTCATGCCCAGGATTGTCTGCATGCATGTAAGTAGGTGGTAGAGTGGCACAGGATTCCACTTTGCCAATCGACCATCACAGGGAGCCTGGTTCGAGTCCCAAGGGTGCCTATCAGCTGGGTTGTGTGTCAGTTGCACACACAATAGACTGTGTCCAGGTGGAGAATCAATTCTGACACTGCAGCATTGACAGGTCTGATGATCTGGCATCCGGTCGACGGTCCTGTTAACCTGACCAGGCATAGTAAAAGCAAACCGTGAAAATAAACCCGAATTCTACTTACAGCGCTTGTTTCCAGTCATCTTTCTATCATATTTATTCAATACATACAATCGAGGGGTAATGAAATCAAAAGTAAACAACCGTCTGTCTCTTCCAGACCAGTAGGTGACACTGATTGTTGGTGGCCAGATCCATCATGTGTACGAAACGACGATGAGACATGAGACGTGGTCCGAAATGCCCAACGCGACGAATAATGAAAATGACAATATTATATATAATTGAAAGCAGGGCCAGAGAAAGTTAAACATGTAGTGTTCATTGAGCGTAAAACATTTTGTATCGTCTCTCTCTGTCTGCCCTCCAACGTACACATCCCCGCCCACCTGGGATGCCAGGTTGTTGCTATTATTGAATTAATCTCCTTACATATGTTCGTTACGGTTATTGCATTAGAGAACATTTTTTTAAAACATCTTCATTTAAGATGATATATTTATTCCTCTGTGTAATAATGTAATGATATTTCATAACGTTACATCATGGTTGATATATATGAGGCCATAGTGGTTCGAATCTGGCAACCCGGAGGCCGTGTGATTGCTGTGTGCTGCTGAAGGCTGCGGTGTGTGCAGGTGTCAACATCAGAAACCTCGAGACACCGTGTCCTGGCGTCTGCGTTTATTCAGATATAAACAGAAGAAACACAACCCAGATACAATGTTCAAGCGGATATTACAAATGGTAAGACTCAGTGTGCGAGATGTAAGGTTATTTCACCATAGTTTCGTTATTGTTCGCTAACTGGCTAGCGCTCACTGGCAGGCCTATGTTAGCATACGCTCTGTGAACGGGGCACATGATTCATTTCTTAATTTATTTATTAATTATACATTACATCTTACATACCATGTGCAAAGCCTTGCTACATCTTCTACAAGGTTCGATAAAAATGCACTGAATAAATAAAGCTATCTCGTTATGTAGCTTGGCTGATCTAGCGTAGCACACATAGTCTCTACGTTATAGCTACATACGTTTGGCGGTTTTCATTGATTTTTGTATTAATTACGTTCCGAATCTTCTAACTGTACCTTGTCGTCCTTGAGTTCATCCACACAAACACATACATATTAACCGTTTTGTTTCTTCAAAGAGAAATACTGAAGCACACTCTGAAGTTTCCGTTGGGATATATGTACGGAAAACTGTTAGTGCGCGCGCCCATGCTATACCGTTATTTCCAGTGACTGTACGGGCTACTGTGAAGGCGTTCGCGATGCTTTTCGGTCTTTTGTTTATACACACAATGTTTAGCGGATGTGAGGAATGAGTATGTGGTCATCTGTGACCATCCAGATATCGGAACTGTACAACATAGGAATTGAAACGTGTTTATTTACGTGTTGTTGTGTCGTCATGCTGACGTCAGGTCAAGCCAAAGTGCCAGAACATCCATGTAGACCAGGTACACCCATGTTGGCAGTAGTATTACCTTGGGGCAGGATTCCCAGTCTTACCGTACTGCATATATTGTTCAGGATTTGTTTCAGTGTTGCCCAGCACTCCAAATTTCCCAGATCTACATTGGGTTGTAACAAGAAGTCTGATTCGCAAGATGACTAGGTTGAGGATTTCAGAAACAGAATGGATTGTGTATTGAGTACCCACAGACTCTCACAGACTTGCTGAAATGAGTTTTAGATATTCCTTCTTGTTGATTGTGGCCACGAGTACTGTGATTAGTTTTTTTGGGGTGCTGGATTCGGTTGTGCGATGTAAACAGATAAAATCAATACTGACTAAAGTTGGTATGGGGTGACACTGTGGCTAGGGCCAGTTTTTAGTGCTGCGTTACATCCTGATGACTCCTGGTCACAAGTTAGCCAGTGAGTAAGAACAAGTTTATGAGGCTCTTTCATCGCTGCTCTGGTTGATGGTCAGAAAACACAAGACGCGTCTTTTTTTCTGTTTAAACGCTTCATCCATATATTCGGAAATATAATTGGATCATGGCTGATAATCTTTGGGTCCCAAGCTCAGTTGACCCAGTTCAGCTCTGCCAAAGTGACAAAGTTGCATATAATGGACTGATATCTAAAAGAAATCATTTCTCTTACTCACTCTTTCTCTCGTGGCTGTCCATTTCTATTTCTGTCCTTCACAGACTCCTGGAAAAGGAGGCTCCCAGGCGTCTGATTCTGAGCAGCCTTCTGCTGATCTCAACAATGAGACTTCAGAGGTAATGTGAATGAAGTTCAATCTATTTGCTCTTGAATAAGCTTGTGACTTTATCTGTTATTTCCTGAGTAATATTATTGAGCCCACAATCATTTTCAGCTGTCACTTGGATCACTTTCTCCCCTTTCCACACACCTTTTAATCATATTTACATTGTCAGGGTTGCAGGGAGATCCAGAGCCTTGTCTGAAAATCAATGGGTTTAGATCTTATATGCAGAGCAAGTCAAGTTATACTTATTTCTATAGCAACTCGTTTTTACAATGGAGCATTGCCTCAAAGCAGCTTAACAATCACAGATTATCTTCTTATATATATATATATATATATATATATATATGGCCAGTTCCAAATTGACCAACCTAGGACGAGTACAAACCCCCTAAGTGTTATAAGGATGAAACCTTGGGAGGACCAAGACTTAAAAAGGCACCCAACCCTTTTGGATGTCTTAGATGTTAAGTAAAAGAAAAAAAAGTAATTTATCTAGTAGTAAATGTGTAGTAACCATTAAAAAACCCACAAACTAAGTAAATATTAGTAGATTAAAGAACCTCCTGAGTTCTCAGCAGGAAAGTGTAGCTAAGGCAGAGGAACATCAAAGAGAAAAGAGAAAATGTAGTTAGTTATTGATTTAGCAGGGTGCCAGTCGATCTCAGGGTTGGGTAGCGATGGACTGACCGATCTCCTAGAGATCTCTCTATTAGACAAAACCAGTCCTGTCTGTATGACAACCAGCCAGGTCAAAAGGCATCGCCAGTTGGTGTGGTACATCCACTGCTACTAGGGCATGAGATTGACTGCTGGTGGTTTTGCTTACAAACTTATCTGTGCCCTGAGAATTCCAGGACAGGCTCAGGACGGGGCTCTTACCCTGACCAGGATAAACACGAAAAAATTAGAATTTTTAGGATTTATAGGACAAAACACAATGATTATTAGAACACTTCTGAAACATATCCCTGACTGGATAATCAATATCACAAAAGCTAGATGTTATTTTTTTGTGTTAGTTCTTTTTCTCATTTATGACTGCTTCCTTTGCAGGGCTTTATTTGTCCACAGTGCATGAAGTCCCATAACTCTGCTGAGGAGCTTTTCAAGCATTATGAAGTGTACCATGAGTCTCAGGAACAGTCTTCTCATCTCAGTTCTGGCAGGTCAGATCTCCAATCCAATTACAAAATCTGTATTGTCTTGAGTTTCCTTATCTAATAACGGTGTTTTGTAATGTTTAATTTAAAAGCACTCCCATGATTGTTGGGGGTATAAATGAAAAATTGTACAGGTACTGATAAAAAACAGGAATTCCTGTAAATAATTTTAACGCGCATTTATTGCACCAAGACAACAATCTGAAACCTAAATCAAATGAAGAGATTTCTGTAAACAAACTAGTGAAAAATGGAATGTTATATTTAGTAAGCAGGGAAATTGAGGGATACTAATAAGCAAATAAAAAAACAATAATGATGTGATTTCAAACAGGTAGTTGTATTAATGATTTATTACAAAAGCAGTATCCAGGAAAGGCTGAATCACTGAGGAGCGAAGATGACCAGTTTGTCCACAAATGTGTGAGAAAATGATTGAAATGTTTAAAAACGATGTTCCTGAAAGAAAGACTGGAAGGGATTTGCCTACATCGGGCCAAACCTTCTCTGATTCGGCTTGACTTGCTTTGCCTTCTGGATAATTGCGAAAACGTCATCATGAAAGCAGCATATGTTGCTCTAAAATCTCAGTGTACTTTTCCGCATTAATGCTGCCACCACAGAAGTGTAAATGACCTTTGCGAAAGGAACAGACAAAACCCCATATCATAACAAACCCCTGGCTTTTTTCACTTGTTGCTGATAACAGTCTGGATGACTTTTTTTCGCCATCGATCCAGAGCGCATGGCGTCCATTTTTTTCAAAAAAAGATCTGGAATACTGATTCATCTGATCACAATACGTTTCCACTGTGTGACAGTCCATTCCAGATGCTTCTGGACATGGTTAGGATTAGGCTTCTTGTTTGCACAGTAAAGGTTTACATCCCATTCGTAAATGTGACCCTGCATTTTAATGCTTGATAAAGGTTTGCTCAAATGGTTCAGCTGGTGATAAATGATGGTTACTGATGCAGTGCTATCTAAGGGAATGGAGATCACAGGTCTTATACTTGCACCCTTATCCTTTAAGGATGAAATATACAGGGAATACAGAATACAATAAGCAAATATCTTCCAATCTGCCTTGTTTTTAAACATTTAAATAAGTTTCTCACACATCTGTTGACAAATTGGAGATCCTCTGTCCACCTTTGCTCCTCAGAGACCCAGTCTATCTCAGCGTTTGTACTAATTCATGATCACAATCACCTGTTGATATCACTTGTTTGAAATCACATCATTTTAACATTTTTTTAACCTCGTTGCTGGCCCTAGATTGCCCCGCCCCAACTACACTGCTCAGAAGAATTAGGGAATATTTCATGCGATATATATTGTAAAGCACACATAAAATTCAGAAATGTATAATTATTAACATCTTAAATGACCAGAAAAAAAATCTTGGTTTTGTACTGTCTGCACTGAAATTAAAGTAAAAGTAAAACTGAACTCTTTCATTTGTTTCCATTTTTATTCTGCCTCAACTTTTTATGATTTGGGGTGGTAGATCTGTCAGACAGAATTAGGTAGGGAATGATGCAATAGCGAATATTACAATCCTTCTGACTTTAATTGATTTACATTTTAACTGCATCACAGGGACGACTTGGTTCTTTTACGACAGGAAGTGCAAGATTTGCAGGCGTCGTTAAAGGTATTGCTCTTTACAGCTCGAGGATGTGTACATCTTCAGCTGCTTCTGGTCCCTTTTTCACCTTTCTGACCTTTCTGTGAACATTACAGGAAGAACGATGGTTTTCAGGAGAACTAAAGAAAGAACTAGACAAAGTACAAGGACACCTGAAGCAAGTAATTTCTTTAAATGACTAATAATATTGTGTTTCTATAATGCTTATTTACATAGAAAATGTTCACGAAGTGTAAATGGTCTAGCACAGGTCTTTCAGTATCAGAGGGCTCTGGTGTTGTCTCTCATCTGATATACCAAATCAGTCCATGGAGGCCTTGGTCACTGGGTAAAGACTTGATTCAGGTGCATCAAATCTGTGGCTGTCGGTCTGTAGCCTATTTACAGTTATATTTATAGTTTCCTATATATATAGCACTGTAAAGCCACACAAATGGATCATTTTAGCTTCAGCAGAGTGTGGTTATTACCTTTTTACTATACTGGGGTACAATAATATATTTCCCATCATTTTATCTCATTTACTGCATCACAAAATGTAATTGTGACTTCTTTGACAAAGTATTGTCAAGAACACCTTTTATATGAAACAGCATGTTCAAGCTGAATGCCTTGCAATTGACACTTAAAAGAATGTGTGCAAAATCCTTTCCTCCCTCATCAGATCTGTTACTTATATGCTAATAGTGCTATATATAGTATGTAGAATGAAAGGAATAGGAAATGGAGATTATTTTGGTCTCCAGTCCACAATTACGCACAACTATGCTTCACAGTTCTGTAAAATCCATTATGCTAATGTGTTATTGCATTAACATTAACTTTAAGCTTTAGTTCTACTAACTTCTAAGCTTTCCGACTGGAGTCGTACGCTCCGGTCCAGAGTTACCAACTGGGCATGACACCCTGGGGTGTGGTGTATTTTTGTGATGATATGACTGGTCTTTTCAATCCCAGGGAACCCAAAATGATGGTCTGGCTGGTGCAGAGCAATCAGGTGCGTTTACTGCATAGTCTTGTTGTACTGTTTTAAGCCGGAAATGTAACGGGAGATTTGTACAGCATCAGCAGCTTATTTGGTTCTATTCTTTTGGTTCTGTTCTTTTTTTTTATTATTATTTTTTTTTTTCCACAACATTTGCAAAAATATTGTTTGTCGTTGTAAACTCTTTAACACCATCCATGGCTGATCAGAGGTTCATTTATGTCCAGCGAAGCTGCTGATGATGCATAACACTACCTTTACACTTTTGACTGATAATATTGTCATTAATAACTTTGTTTAACAAATTTATAATCATTAAGATTGCAGATTGTTGACTTTGTTAACATGGGAACCTCACCCAGATAATCTCACTCAGATATTCCGATAACCAATGTTAGGGGCAATCATTGTTATTTATTTTTACAAAAAAAAAAACTCATCAAAAAAAAAAGTATCATTATTAGATTTATAAAACATGTCAAAACTCTATCACTCGAGCTGTACAATATAAATAATAATCTGTTTTAGGTTTTAAACTATGTCTTTCACAAAGTTTGTGAATAGGGTTTCCATGACTGCATAGTCGAGCTAAAGATTGCAGTGCCATGATAACTGATAAATGCCTACTGACATTGAGTCTGACAGAATAATTAGGTTTTGTTGGATTGGTACTTTAGACTAATAATGGAATATCTTATTTCCTTATTATACAGTGATGATCTCGAGAATGATATGTTTGTAACACTGTAAAGTTGCTTTAGTAGACGTTTTAATTCCACTATTACAGTGCCCTCATTCATGAAGTGAGGTCTGTAAAGAAATGGATTGAAGTGGAAGAACTTGACATTAGGACATTGTTAGGCAAGTTGCCCAACCCTGGTGCCTGAACTTGCTAGTGTTCATACTGCAAAATGGTCGTGATTCCAATTGTTGTGTTCAAAACACTAAAAAGTGGTAGATGAATGGCATGTGAATGCTTCCAGATTGGATACTAGAGATATTAGTGAAGCTCCTATAGATTTGTTCATGTATGTTTGACATTGCACTGTAGGTGTTTGGGGAGGTTCTGGAATTCCAAGTTGATTGTTGAATGTTGTTTATGCATTTTAATGAAAACGTGTGATTGAAATTACTTGCCGTTTGCTCAGAACTACAGATGAAGCTCCACGAGGCTGAGACTGAGAAGTTCAACATCAAACAGATGAAGGACCTGTTTGAACAAAGGGCTGCTCAGCTGGCCACTGAGATTGTAGGTAAGAGAATGTCTTCTGTCCATGGTTTTGTTAAATGAAAGCAATTACTAAGAAGAGTCAGTTGGGTGGCGTCACTAGGTTCATTTTTGTCCCTGTGTGTCCGTCTGTGTGCCTGTTTCTGTGTTCCAGACATCAAGTCACGCTATGATGAGGAGAAGAGTCTGAGGGAGGTGGCAGAGCAGAAAGTAGCCACTATGCAACAGGATTTGCAGAGGGAGAGACAGGAGAAAGACAAACTCGCAGCAGAACTGGTGACATATTTTTGTTGCACTCCTAAAGTTAAAGTCCTACTGTAGGTTTTATAGATACATTGTACAGTCAAACCTCACTATACAAACCCCTGTTATATGGTTTCCTCCTGTAATGTATGAGAAATGTTGTTCCCCCTCTATACTTTAAAGCAGAATATTAGTAACATAAATAACAGAGAAAACCCAGGTGCTGAACTTCAAATCAAATCAAATTCCAAATGCCAAACCAGAGTTTAAAAACACTACTTTGTGGAATCAAACCAGAGCTGATTTCAAACAATCTGAACACAGGCAAGGTGTGCTACGACAAAGAGGCGCAGGCGTAAACCTGTCTGTTTTTGGGACACCTCAGATGCGGCATTCACTTACTTTATTGTAAATGTTATTTTTTGTACATACACAAAATGCTGTGATAGAGAAAGCACAAATATCATTTGGGTTACAGTAAATGATTTAAAAAAACACAGACAAGCCAGAATTTACACAGCTTCTTTATGAGACTGGAAGCTGGAAACAAGGACAGAATGTTAAAATTAAATTTAGGACCATGTTCTTCTCGAATAAGGTAGGAATTTATTAGAAGAAATAATGAAGGTCACGATATATATGTATATATATGTATATGTATGTATATGTATGTATGTATGTATGTGTATTATGCATTAAAAATGTCATCTTAGTTAAAAGACAGATTTGTATTTTCTATTCGAATTTGTTGTAACCATTAGGACCTTGATTGTTAAAGCGAATAGACATTTATTGTCACAGGCCCTATTCCAAAGATTTTGTACTCGTGAAAATATACAATTTATATAATAATATACCCATACGCAGTAAGATGGCATTTTTAATGTAGTGGGACCTCCTGCATTTTTTTGTCTAAACAACTCTGACTGTTTCTTTCTTTCTTGGATTTCTTTTCTCTTACTGTGGAAGTTTTGCCATAGATTGTTCACATTGTCAACTAAAAAACAAAAAGGTATAATGGGTATATGAGTATGGGTATATTTATTGACTTTCATAATTGGGGGACTCCCCAAATCCAATTTTCTTACCATACATTACAATTATACTGATGGTATGAAAAACTGGCTTTGGCTTAAGTGTTAGTGTTTCAGTTAAAGCATCATACAATGTTGTCAGACAATATAAATGTTTTTACAAAATGAAAAAAACCCAATGGAATAGGACCTGTGACAATAAATGTCTATTCGCTTTAACTATCAATGATTACAACAAATTCTAATAGAAAATGCAAGTCTGTCTTTTAACTGTAAACAGCTGGACAAAGTAAAACAAGTTTAGCCTAAATATTTTCTCTGCCATACATATCATTTGTCATACTTTGATTAAAAATGTATATTTCATTTCTTTTTATCAATATTGATTTACTTTGCGTTATTTGAAATGGCTCCACATTAATGTTGCATTGACACTCTTATGGTAATGTCTGCTCAGTGGGCCTGATTATGACGGATGATTTGCACCCTGCTTTCTCCTACAGTTGCAGAGGCCAGGACTGGAGGATGTGGAGGTGCTAAAGAAGGAGCTGGTGCAAGTGCAGACACTAATGGACAAAATGAGCCGTGAGCAGGAAGAGGAATCCGAACGGCTCAAAAACCAGTATGAAAATCTGCAGGCTGACTTCACTACCTCACAGGTAATCTTTATTTAAAAGAAAATAGCCATATACAGTAAAAACTGTACGTACACATTATGGAGTGTGCATTTTTATAGTCTAGCATGCATCTCATATTTGGGAGTCATGCAGTCGGTTCGCTTAGAGCTATTGGAAAGGATGGGTAAAAATCCAAAATATTGTAAAAATGTCACTTAATAAAATGAAATGTGGGTTATCAGTGTATATTCCAGAATATGCTAGGTACGTAATTTTTTTGTTACTCCAGTGGTGACACATTTTACATTTACAGCATTTAGCAGACGCCCTTATCCAGAGCGACTTCCAATTAATACAGTCTTACAATCCAAGCAATGCTTGGTTAAGGGCCTTGCTCAGTGGTAGCTCGGCAGAGGTGAGATTTGAACCCTGGACCTTGTGGTCCATAGTCCATTACCTTAACCACTAAGCCACGACAGGCCCTCACCTTTTCTTGTTAGTGAGCTTGTTTTTACCGGTTATCGCAACTTCATGCAAGATTTGTATAAAATTGATGTAGGTTTCAAAAGTCTTTGGATCCATTGTCCACACACCAATGTTCTTTTCATTCTGCAATCATTGTTCATACATTTGTATACATTTTAGTCATTTAGCAGACCCCTTATCCAGAGTGATTTACAACTGATAAATTCTTAAGGGTATTGCTCAGGGACCCAACAGTCACAGACTGGCAGATGTGTGATTTGAACACACTGGTTGACACGTACTGGTTCAGTACCTTAAACGCTAGTCCACCACAGTCTACTGTTGCTGTTGCTTGTATACCTAAAGTCCTTTTTACTACTTAAATGATTATTATGCATTCAGTTAAAATAATTGGCATTACAAACAAGATGTGATTTAATCAAACACATTAACTGCTAAAAATGGACCTTATGGCACATGGATGTTGACTTTTTAAAAGCCGAATTTGCTGCTGTTTAACACAACTCCCCTGTGTATGTACAGTTGGAGTCTGGTTTCTGTTTATCCATGCACACTGTGTTGAAATTCTCCTTTAGCCCTTCGTCACTGCTTAGGTTCAACCTTGACTGGATATAATGTTGTGTTACTTTGTGGTGCTGTTGCCTGTTGTAACCACTAACATGCCAGGGCCATGTAAGTGTCAATACAGTGTTACTGTTAATATCTGGTACTGGGTGTCCTTATGGTTGCAGTGATACGTATTGAGAACTCTGATCTGCAGCGAATGGCCATTTGAATGGCAGCTGAAGTCGTTGTGTATCTACAGAGAGAAGTTTGCATACCCAAAGTCTGCCTGAAAGAGCTTCTGTCTTTGCCACCTGCAGTTTCATTTGCGAGCTTTGATTAATTACGTTATCATTTAATTTCATTTAAGTGCATTGTTTGTTTTGTGATAAAGTAAGGGGATAATCAAGTTACTCAATTTTATTTCAATATATTTAATAG
>JAUZST010010574.1:0-12351 GCA_034779995.1 Parotocinclus haroldoi | reverse complement strand
TTACAATGTAGCATTGTCTCAAAGCAGCTTTACAACAGTATATTATCTAAGCCAATCCCAGTCTGAGCAAGCCTATGATTATCTAGGTAACAATTTAAAAACAGCATGAACTGTGCTATGCTATGTCAGTTCGCATGGTAATCCTCATCCGTTTGCTCCCGTGCCAAGTCAAATCACTTTTGCAAAGCTTGGATGTTACACATTTTTTAGTTAACGTGAAGCGTGAAGTGCTCCTACACTTCTGAGTATTTAAGCCGAACCTTTTTTTCTGCGTCGGCCATGTTTCTTTTGTAGAATGTATTAACTTCTGAATGTTGTGTTCTTCGGACTCACCACATAATATTAGTACTGTGAGTTCCTTCTAGTAATCATTCACGGACATGAGGATGCAGTACAACTCTTTTACTTGGTAACTCAACAGCGTGTACAACATGTGGCCTCTACATAGTGCTAGTGACAGTCTCATAATCGAGCACAGGGTGTTCGCTCGTATACACCACACTTGTTAAACGTTAAATGTTAAACTTATTAAAAAATTTCCGTGTCGCTCCGTTCAAGTCGTTCTTATTTTTTCCAGCGTTTATGAAGCGCCACAGGTGACGTAAGCGGATATGTAAATGCGAGTAAGATAGAAACCGTGTGACACAACGAATCGATAATGAAATTCGTTGCCAACACTTTTAATAATCGATTTTTATCGATTCGTTGTTGCAGCCCTAATCCAAACACTGACAGAACTGGACCTTTAAACTAGCATAGCAAAGCAACCCGTGGCTCAAGGTGGGGTTTGGTTTTGAGCTCTTTAAATTGTGAGGTTTGAATATGATATAATATAAGAGCTATTTATTAATCATCTTCACAGGATGTAAGGTATCTTTTTACCTAAGGGCACAGTGCATCCTGCAAGCCTAACCCAGGGTGTCTCAGTGTAACAGACAGATGTTTGCTAAGCAGTCGTTGTGGGGAAATGTGTTGACAGATAAGTGTTGGCAACATACAACCAAATTCCATCATGCTGCTTTGTTGCCTCAGGGCCTGGAAGGCTTGCAATCATTAAAGAGGAATACTGAATTTCAAACTATCAGCAATTGAATACTGAAACACTAAATAACTAGAAGTGTCCTAAAGGGAAGAATATAGACCATACTCTAGCTGAGTAAAGTGGTGTTTTCAAGCAAAATGCAGCTCCAATCCACAAGTTCACATACTTGTTTCCAAGGCTTAACTGTAAATCATAATCTGCTCCTGCTCCAGTATTTGTTAGTAGTCAGATTCTGTGTATTATTACAAAATCTAATGAAAATAAATCCTCCTGCTTATCATGATCAGGGTTATGGAAGAAAGTCTGGAGCCTAACTTGGAATGTCCTGGACACAGTCTTTACAGGGAGCCAATTCGTCAGAGGGTTTTGTAAACCCACTTTTGACCTTTATGGATTTGAACCCAGACACCTTATTAACCGCCATTCCCTGGAGACCAGGGCCTGTCTCTTATCACAAAGCAGCATGCATTATTATCAGCAAATCGATTAAAAAATATTTGGTGGATGCTTAAGTGACTGGGATGATATGTCCAATTTTCAGCGTCATTTGAACCAGTACCTCAAGTACAGGGGTTGCGTGTTGATCAGTCAACCTTCGGAGCACTGCGTATTCTTTGGAGGACAGCACCAGGAGTGGATGGATACAGAATATACTGGAGATCTTCACAAGGTATTGAACATAATGCAAAGCTCAAACCATGACTGTACCGCGTTCCTTCACAAATTGCTTATGCTTGCTTTTCTTAGGCGAGGCCGAATCAAGTCGTCTGATTAACAGAGATGCAACGTCATATAACCTGATAGGACTTCGTCCAGGCTTGGTTTATACCATACGATTGACTGCTGTTAGGGGAGGAAGAGAGGGCCCACCTGTTACTATCAAAGAGTCTACTGGTACAGAATAAATACACTGTAACTCTCATTCACATGTACACGCCTTGATTTAATTTATCCATTCTGTCAAAAATGTCACCTTTTTCAGCTCCGCTGCCTCAAATTTCAAATCTTAGAGTGGATGTTTCTCAGAACCCTGCCCTGCTGGATTGGAACCCCGTTTTAGGCGCCACTGGATACATTCTTCGTTGGCAGGATGAGAATGGTGAGAAACACACGACCATGGAGGTTTGTGTTTTGAAATATTTTACGCGTGTCTGACAGTGTTCGTTTCAGACCCAGGTAATGTCCAGTCACTCACGCTTCCTGCTACGACCAGCTCGTTCCGTTTGACAAGTCTGAGGCTTGGCCGCAGGTACCGCTTTACATTGCAACCTACCTTCTTCAATGATACCGGCCCAATATCTGCTGTGGAAGAACGCACAGGTTACACACATTCCATTTATTTTAATGTTTGCACACATTTATCTTTGACACAAAATGTGGCTGGTGCTAAGTCGATTTGCTTTAGTAGATGCACTTGTTTGGAATTTAGTGATGCACTCATACGATGGGCTTCACTGCGATTCAAGGACATACAAGCTTAATTAAACGTGTAAACAGGAAGAGGTGTTGCATTTTGTTTTTTTATAGTTCAGTTTTTTACCTAGAAACTCGTATTGGGTTCACTACACATTTTGACATTTTAGTCTTGGCTCTGGTCGTTTGCAATTCAAAATTCAGTACGCAGTGATGGAGAGTAATGTGTAACAGATTCCGCTATAACACAGCATAGACTATAACCCGTCGGTTCATGATACATTTAACTAATTATATATTTTTGGAATGTAAACATTTGGAAATCAGGAAGCATCTGTACAACTGAATTAATGCATATAATGCCTTGGACAGTGAAATTAATTCAATTTGCAGTATTCTTTATGGGACAAATTTGCTCAGTACCCATAGTTTTCTGTACTTCACAAACATTCTGGAACAAAATTAAGGACAAGAACCGAGATACCACTGTATATCTGACATCACAAAAATTATCCTATAAATTAATGATATCCTATAATTAGCCTATATAACATTAACATTTTTTTTATCTGTGAATAATAATTAGAAAGGTATAGTTTGAGTGTAAACAATGGAAATCAATGCACGTTTCCTTATATGAGCTGGTCAACAGAACTGCAAACAAATTTTTAAATAATACCAAGTAAAAATGTGTACTTTTCCATGCCGGATGACTGTGCCATCTGCTGTTAAAAAATGCAACTGCACCAAACATTCTCACTCCATGATGCACATTGTGACATTTTTGCATGGTGATGCAATGTGTCACTATACATCGGTACTACCATATTCAGGGCTGAATGCATTGAAATATCCGGAGGGTATCATGTTCATTTTCATATCATGCGGTGCACAGGGAGAATCTTTTTGTAAGGCTAGTTATCCTGCCTTTTGCACTGTACTGCCAAATAGGCCCTGGCTCCTTGATTTAAAAAATAATAATATTTCCCAGATTGTCTGTATTCTCAGACAGCTAAAATAACATCTGTAATCCATCTGGATCTGCAGTATTTGCAGCAACCATTAATTTAACTATTGTGTTACTGAGGTCATAAGAGACTCTTGTATCTCGCAGTTTGTGTGGAAGGGCGTTTGGATGTGGTATTTCTGCTCCCTGCCTCACGTGATCGCTCTTCTTTGGAAGAACCTCTTTTGTCCCTGCTCTCGAGTGCTGCTGGATCTCTACGCTCCATTGGAGCCAGGGATACCCAGGTGGGTCTGACCTTAAAACATGAAAGTTTAAACTGGTCTGGAGGTGTAATTCTGTGATAGTCTAGTGCCACAGTTCTATGTGGCAAGTGGCTGAGTAAGAGTGAGACACTGAATGAGTGACTGGGTGACTGAGAACGCATTGTCTTTGACTAAAGAATCCCACTGCTTCTAAACTGTGAGATGCTTACTTTATACAGATGGGAGTTGTGGTGTACAGTGCTGAACCCAAAGTGGGCTTCCTCCTGAGTCGTCATAGCAGCAAAGAAAGCCTATTACGGGAGATTATGTCCACCCCATTTACTGATAGTCCAGGAAATAATATAGGTGTGTATGAAGGCCTGTGTGTATCATGCTATCTTTCTCTGTGTGTCTGTTTTAATGCACTGGTGTTTGTGTCTAGTCTTTTTAAGTAATAAACATTTGTCTGGAGTATGTGCTACCTGTTTTCTCAGTACACAGCATTGTGCAAATGTATTAGGCCACCATTAGATTATACAATTTATGGTATGGAATGGTATGATGACCAAACCTAAATATATTGTCTGTTTTCTAGATAGGTAAAATTATATTTTAGTTGTATTATAATAAAGAGACTGAGAAGTAATTATGTATTAGAATACAACTAGAAAATAACTGAAAGAAAACTGTTGATAATAGATAATATCATCATGTAGTGATAATATCAACTACATTCTATTTATATTAACATTCTATTCAACACCATGCTATTTACACAAACTATAACTAAACTACTATATAAACTATAATACTATAGTTAGTGTAGTTATATACTATAACTACACTAACTATAGTCACCTGATTTACTAGGCAGGCTTAGAGTGTGACAGAGCGTTTCTCAGTTGCTACATAAGGTTATAGGGACTTTAGGGACCTTATGGTGAATTTAAACATTTTAAATTCAAATAATAACAGCCACTTTGTGCATTTAATTAATTAATTAATTAATTAATTAAGTATTAATTTTTGGATGTAGGTGTCAACAGTGGGTAAAATCTATAGGGAACGTAGAAATGAATAAGCATGTGCTGTCAAACTAAATTGTAGTAATTGTTAAAAGCTTAATGTTGCTTAACTACTGAAAGCACAACTTCAGAATTTTAGTCTTGTGGACTAAGAATTTCTAGGGAATTTAGTTATTTAATGGAGAAATGGGAATTGGAAAGAATATTATTGGAAACGTTTTTTGGAGTGACAAATAAAAGTTATGGTCCAGTTGTTGACAATAAATGATACTGCTCACAAAAGTGAGGGGATACCTCGAAATAAAATCTCCCGTAATTAAGTATCCCCTAATCTTTGTGAGCAGTGTACATGATCATCCCATGATCAGTCCCAGGGGGGAGCGGCCTAGGTGCTTTCTGTGTGGAATCTGCATGTCTTTCCCGGGTGTGCAGTTGCTGGGTGGGCACCGGCTGGCCTACAACCCCGTGTGAATTAAGTGGAAGATAATGGATGGATGTTTATGATCGCTATACCATTTCTTTTACTGTGCGACTATTGCACAGTAATGTAGATGTTTGTTCAGACAGGTTGAGAATATGCACAGAGTTTGTGGAGTACCTCATTTTATTTATTTCATTCGGGTTGTGTATAGGTCAGGCTGTGACATTCGCAAAACAGTTTCTGCTGAGTACAAATGCAGGTCGAAGGCCACGGGTACCGGGTGTGGTCGTCATCATTGCAGATGAGAAATCAGCTGATGACCTTAGCCGACCTGCTGCTGAGCTTAGAAATTCTGGTGAGTAACTCACGTATACACCTTCGTTTAATTCACTCCCCCAGGCAATGTTGATAGATCTTTTTCTGTGGTTAAGTTATTTATGGCCCATCTTTCAAAATCATAAAGCACATACAAGAATACAACAACAATATATTTTATTTTATATTTGATATTTTTTATAAATTATGAAGGAAATGAATGCATTTGTGTCATATTTAAATTAAGAAAGGATGAAACGAGTTTGGGAGTTAAACCTTTTTATCACTTGATTATAACTCACTCATTGTTTGAGACCATTCCATTGTATTCCAAGGCCATTGTATTTTTCTCATTGTGCTGAGATTCCATTTTTATGTTAGTCAAAGACTCGCAATTCCAGAAAATTACAGTTGTGTTTGATTGACCCTAAGATAACATTGAGTTGATTTCTTGTGCCTCAGGTGTGACGGTGTTGGCTGTTGGAATCGGGCGTGCAAATCAAGAAGAACTACGTGGAGCAGTTACAGCTGGCAGCTCTCAGAATCTTTTGTTTGCTCGTGATGCAGCCAATATCTACAGACTGCACCCTGATTTAGCAGAGATGCTTTGTGGCATTGCAACAGGAAGCACTGGCTCGGTCAGAAACACTAATATTGTCATATCATTTAGTTACTATATTATTTATATATTTTTAATAACTTAAGGGCTAGATACATGCATTTGAGGAGGCACTTTAAAGCGTGTGTGGATGCGTTCAAAATTTGTGGCCACAATGTGACGGAATCCATTGGTATTGCTGCAGTGACCCCTACCCATGTGATGAACTGGCAGGGTCTGGATGCGCCCTGTGACTTATGTTTAGAGCCCCACTTGTTCCTAATCAGGATAAGCAGGGTTAAGATCTGAAGAAATAAAGAAAATGTGTCTAAAATCACAATATTATGGTGATCGAGAGATGAAACACAACATGGCACAGAATTATATAACAAGACACAACAGAATCCCACAACACTAATCAAGCAAACAAGAAAATGATTGTGTTGTCTCAAGGGATTCAGTGTTGTTTTGTGTATTGTTGTTCACAAAAAAGTCAAATGTATTGTTTTATGGAATTCTGTGTTGGGGAATTCTGTTTTGTGTAGTATTATGCTGTGTGGTGTTGTGGGGTTTCCTGTTGTTTTGGGGGCTCTTGTTTTTTTGCTATGACGACAGATTTTGTATGGGATTATATTCAGTGTTATGGGATTATCATCCCATGTGTTGTGTTTTGGGGTGTTGTGTTGTGGGATTCTGTGTTGTGTAGGTTTGTGGGATTTTTTGTTGTGATATGGGATTCTGTTTTCTGATGCGTGTCTGTGTTGTGATTTTGTTGTGTGATGGGATTTTTTGTGTGGTATGATTCTGTGTTGTGTACTTTTGTGGGACTCTTGTTTTTTCACTTAGATTGATGTGGGACTTTTATTAATATGGTGTGTTATTTTGTGTTGTGGAATTAATTGTTTGGGGATTTGTATTACAATTAGAAGCAACCCAGCTGCCACCAATTGCCAAATGTTGGTAAATCAAAGCCTAACTAACCTGAATAAATATCTTTGCTTCAGATGTATGTTTGTAAGGGAAAGTAGAAAGCATTAGAAAGTTTTTTTGGGCACATGATGCGTAACTGTTTGTATGCCTTGTTCGTTTTGTAGGGTCAAGAGTGCCGTGCACAGTGCCCACCGGTAAATGAATGCACACAGACAGATATGCATTAAGAAACAAATTCGTTAATTAACATTGTTCTGATCATTTTATCTCTCTTTGTTAAAGGGTCAGAAAGGAGAACCAGGGCAGAAGGTAAATAATTCATCTGAGCTTTTTTGGAATACTGTATCTGATCCATCAGTATTAGTAGAACAAATCCTCCAAAATATATACTTCATATTTAATTGAGCTTCAAGTTATTATTCTGAACCTTCCCTACATCATTCAAATTCCAAATAGAAAAATGCCTTTACATTTACTTTGACTTTCATATTATTGCAGACAGTATGAACCAGTATGAAAATATATTTTTGTGTGGCAAGGGATTATTTTGGCAAACCTATGTCAAGCACTACAGAGTAACATTCACAAATGCTACGTAAAATGTTATTGTTAAAAAAAAAGAAACCTTATGTAATCATGTCCAAAACTTCTCTGAGCTGGGAGTCATCTAGGACCAATCAGCATTCTAGATTTTATTCCAGATCAAAGATGAAAAGAACCATTCCTGATTGTCATCAGAAACAAGTTCGAAAGCAAGGGTCTGTCATGGTATGGGGTTGTGTCAGTGTATACTTCTGGGCTGGCAGTATTAATGCGCAAATATACATTGAGATTTTAAAGAAATATATGCTGCCTTCAATACCTGGATGTCAATGTGTTATTCAACAAGACAATACGAAACAAGCCAAATCAGAAAAAGTTGGGACTGAAATATGTAAATCCCTACCAGTCTTTTCTGAACCATGAACCTTCTTGTCTATAGTCCAGTACCTTAGCCACTAGGCTACGAATACTCTATTCCACTTCCAAAAAAAAAGCTTAAACATATCTGAACCTTTTCACCCTGTTGTCGTTCTTGGTTTTTGGTTGTTAGTTTTTCTAAAAAAATACCGTTCCTGCTCAAGCTTCTTTGGACTGTATAAGGGTCAACTTAGCATCCTGATGAAGCTGCCACATGCTGTTATTGTGTAAGGGAAGGTCACACTAAATACCTGTCACTGTATCCTGAATAAGCTTTTTAAGGTTTTTTTTAATAAGGTTTTTCAATAATGCATACAAGGTTCCTGTATTTGCAGGTTGTATTCTAATAAAAAGCTTGAATAATAATGATATATGGTCAATATATGATTGCTGTTTTTGGCTTTGTGTCCAGGGTGAAAAAGGCAATGATGGCGTACCTGGAAGGAGAGGTGACCCTGTGAGTTAATAAAAACTTTGTTCATAAATAGTTACTAGTGGAAACTTAATTTTACTGCTAGGTACAGAAACATATGTGACATTTTTTGGTTATTTTATAACTATTCTAAGAATTTCCCCTGACTAATAATTTGCTGCATGTGCCAGGGTCGTGATGGTGCACCTGGCCCCAGGGGGCCTGAAGGACCACCTGGTCCACCAGGGAGGAGCGAAGGACCACCCCTGAGAGGAGAAAAAGGAGAGAGAGTGTGTAAACTTTAATAACATTAATTACCAAGACTTACATACCTATAAATAAAAATGTCTGTGCGGTTAATTTGCCATACCACATCATGTAGCACATCATGCCACTTCCATGCCAGCTTTTTTTCTAGACTTCCTTTTTCTTACTGACCCATTTACTAATTTCTTGCACCTGTCTCTACTGCCTGGGTTATTAGTGTTCCCTGTTTTAGTGTCCCATTTCCCTGCTTCATTCTGTTTAGTCACAGTGAACCTTAGCACTCACATTCTGTTTGCTCTTCCTGCTCTGAATAGTGGCTTTGACATCCCTCACTTGATTTCTCCTTTGCAACTGAGTGAGCTGGAAGCAAGGTTGACAGATGGCAGTTGACTGTAGTTTCTCTTTCAAAAATGTGCTTTCACCTGTGTGCCTGGCCTGATCCAAGGCCTGGATCTCCTGTGTGTTGTGGAGGTGGATACATACAGTGCAGGAGTAGGGACAGTGTTGTCCCACTGCCAAACTGATCCACCATGGATCCAGGAGTAAGAAGGCCAATGCTCTGTCCTGATCTGAGGTCTCTCCCTGAAACCAAACTTGTTCTGCCTGTCCTGTTTACTTAATGACATTGTCTTTTTGACAGTATGTTTCACCCAGACTCTGATCAAAATGTAATTAAAATCAGTGTTCTATTAAAAAAGAGGGTGGCACAGTGGTTTAGTGGCTAGCACTGTTGCCTTAAATCAAGAGTATACTGGGTTCGATCTCAGGGTAGAGCAGTCTTGATCCTTTCTGTTTGGAGTCTGATTGTCCTCCTTGTGTCTCTGTGGGTTTAATCTGTGTACTCCCACTGTCATGTAATATGGGCTTCTCTGCTACTGTTACATTACAAATGCTTAAATACCTTTTTATTTGAGACTGTTGAGTAATGGTTCAGTACCTGAAACTTAATTAAAAATGAATGCAACAGGATCATAACCAAACCATTCAAGTAAGTCAACCAAAGAATGGTTTCAAGTGAAGAACATTCTAATGTAATGCTGACATTGATGATTAGTCTAGCTCAAGATCAGAGGTTCACTACAGTGGTTCTACTGTAGTTGTGCTTAAGCTTTTAGAACACTGTTTTGTGGTACTGAGCTTCTCCTGTTCATTTGAAGTGGGTGAGGTGGTCGAGGTGTGCCAACTTTTCCGTTGGGCTTCTGGAGTCATGTTTGGTGCTAAGTTCCTGACAGTTTTCCTTTATACACAAAGTACATTTCAAATCAGTAGAGATGAGAACCAAAATTGGTTCATTTATTTTCTTATCCGTCATGGGCTGAAGCTGGTACCAAGCCGAAGTCCAAGGTCAGGATCAAACCCGGGGGGAAGCTGGAGCTGTGAGGCAACTGCGCTAACCCTAGTGTATATTTCATACTGTATAAATTATCTACATAATGGCCGTTACATGACCACACCACTGACTTCTGCAATCCACCCCACCCATTAAATATCTCTGTCGCTTGTTTTGTTTACAGGGGTTTCCGGGGTTGAATGGGAATCCAGGAGAACCTGGGCGTGCCGGTACCCCTGGTACTCCAGGGCGGCCTGTAAGTTGTAAAGAGCTCTTCATGGAATTTACATACATGCGTTGTTTTCATTTTCACAATATATAATTACAGTGTCTACATACTGATCAGTTTATTAACTCTGTTGGAATGATACTTATGTCGTAGCTTCTGATGTCTTGTTTGTAGTTTGAAATTGCCTTCTTTTTTCCAGGGCTCACAGGGATTACCTGGAGTTAGAGGAGACTCTGTGAGTATATGCCAACATAAAATCCTACAGAGACATTGGCATACACTATTCACAAAAATGAGGGACTATTTGATTTTGAAGTATCCCCTATTTTTTGTGAGCAGTATTTATATTAAAATACTAATATTTTAATATTATATTTTTATTTTACTGTTTTGTAGGGAGAGCCCGGGATTGCAGGGGTTACTGGACAAAAAGGACACAAAGGTGACAGGGTAAGAATCTCCAGCTGCTTTGTGAAAGTGAAAAGGTCATACAGTATGGAAATGTTCTTTACTTTAATTTGACATTTTTCCTGTGGTAAAAATGTCAGCACAGATTGATGTGCCACACAAGGCAATATGTGTTTACACATACAGTATAATTTACATAAAATTGACATAGCCAGGGATTTCTTAACCTGTTTGCCAGGTACAATATTATTTAAGTACTACCTTCATTTTAAGAGACAGACTCTACTTGTTATGGCATGCTGATAGCATAGCACAAACTCAATTTCTGCTTTTCTGATGAGAAATGTGTTTTACATTTATCAGGGTGAGCCTGGATCTTCTTTTGGAGGGGGCTTACCTGGGCCCAAAGGAGAACCAGGAACACCTGGTCAACCTGTAAGAAGCACTGTTTTAAGACACCTGATTCTTCAACTGTCTAATAGTAACTTTAAGGCATGTTTTAGGATTTAGTGAAACCTCCCATTACTGCTTGTAGGGCTCTTCAGGACGGCCAGGTCTGGATGGGGTAAAAGGAGAGAAAGGTACACCAGGGCAACCTGGACAAGATGGCCGTCCTGGGCTCTCAGGCATTCCTGGGACATCCATTAAGGTGTGTAGTAAGGTGCTGGAGTCAATATCAGAGAACATGATTAGTTTACACTACATTTTTTATTGTATGGTTTTCTGAAAACAAATGAGGTATTAAAGATAAATTCTCTAAATTCACAATAATTTACCAAAGAATTTTGACCAAATGACTGGTTGATCAAAAGAATATGCCATTTTCATTTTAAAAGGTGATAGCAAGATATCCATTTATATGTCTGTCCAACCATCTGTCTATCTATCTGTACATTCATCCAACCTATCATCCATCCATCTGTTATCTCAGCCATTTCCAGGACCTAAATATATTTAGATATTTAGAAAGATGTGATTTAGCTGGACGTATTATTAATGCTAAAACGGATCGATTTCATATTTCACATTATACAGTAAATCTGTTTGGATCATGTACATTGTACATATCAGGTGACATGATATTTGTCAATATACGATCAAACGTGTTTTAGAGCCAAAGATTTACATTCCAAAAAACAATGACATCACATTATTATTATAATAACATGCCATATGTTTTCAGGGAGAAAAAGGAAGCCGGGGAGAACCAGTGAGTTATGCTAATTTTTGTAATGGTCACAATATTACAACAGTAAGTTTTAGCTTGTCTTCTGAAACTTAGAATTTGTCCTTGCTCACATTCTGATTGACAGGGAATTCCAGGAGCCGGGAATGGGGCAGTAGTGAAGGGAAGTAAAGGTGAACCTGTAAGTATCATTCCAGAATTCTTTTTAAGTTAATATGTTTGCGTGTTTATGTGCAGTCAGTGCTAAGCTACCTTTAATCAGCACAGTTCAAAGCGTAGCTTTCTTTACAGTTTATTTAATTATCTGAAATGGTGATAAGTGGGGGTTGTGCCATTTTACATTCAAAGACAGGTTATAAACACAAGTACTATAATTTTTATATTACCCAGACACATTTAAATACTTGCGTTGTTTTTGTTTGCTTTGTTGTGGTGTGGTTGAAAAATATTTGTGAAAGTTATTACCATTGTGTATTTTTATAACTTAGACATAGCGCAGTACTCAGAGGTGGTATGTTTTTGTGTAGGGAATACCAGGCGTAGTAGGACTGCAGGGTTCCCAAGGCCTGCCTGGACAAAAAGGGACCAAAGGTGAACACGTGAGTG
>JAUZST010010573.1:0-12351 GCA_034779995.1 Parotocinclus haroldoi | reverse complement strand
TGAACAGGGAACGGGAGAGCAGCAGGCGAACAGAACTGATCTAACAGATCTGGAGTGGCCGACTGATCAGGTGAGATAAAAATTTATCGATTACTCATTGGTTTCTCGTTAAACGTTAAAGTGACAAACAGAAACAGATGTAATGATGAAATGCTCAGGAGTTTGATCTTCATCCAAGCTGGGATAACACACATTCTGCCTAAACACTCTATCGTTTGTATGTACGTAGGAGAAGTTAAAGTATGTGTTCCCTTGTAACAACCAGAGCAAATGTATCTTATATGGAACCTTTCACAGAAGGACGCACAGTGATACTGGTTATGGTAGTACCAGAGGCAAAGCCCGGCTTTAGGGAATTCCTAGTATAGTAATTATGTACTATATGTTAAACCAAAAGTATATTCTTCTTATTATGAATGGTGTCCACAAATGGGTTTCTCCCAATTTCCCAACTTTTATTTCTTTATTCTTTCATTTTCATTCCTTTCCTGTTTTTGTTCTCTCTTTTTGAAATTTGCCCATAGTTCCTCTTTCTCTTTTCTACACACACATATTCCAGTATATTACTCTAATATTGCTCTTATTTTTTTACCTTAAGCAGGACTTATTTGTTTTTGTCTCTTTTTACATCATTACATTTACAGTATATTTTTCTTTTTGCTGGATCTTTAAAGTAAATGCAGTTATGTCGGTGTATCTGTCAGATAAATGCATCACCTGGGTTGTACTACATAAGGACAGAATATGAACCAGGTATTTTAAGTCAAAGTCCAATTTTTATATAGATTTTTATACATTTTATAATGGTGCTATAACATAGTATTATATTATCTTAAAAGGAAAATCCCTAATTGAGAAAGCCTGGGGCGACAGTGGCAAGGAAAACCTCCCTAAATTTAGAAGGAAGAAACCTTGGGAGGAACCAAGACTCAAAAAGGGACCCGACCTCCATGGGTGGCCCAGATGTTCATTGAAGTTTAAAGTGTTTAAAATGTTTGTGTTTAGACCGAACGTTTGGTGGGAAGCTGTAGTCACTGAATGAAACTCTAACCAGTTTCTAGTATCTCCCAGCTTGGTGTCACGTGAGAGTGGGCGTGAATGTGAGCTTATAGGCTTGTAAATGGGCTGTAAAACCAAACCCAATCATGGACTAACAGGGCGGGCTGGGAAGCTGTAAGTTTCTAGGATTAGAATAATTCGCTCTAATCACCATTGTGACCACATGAATGTTTATCCCAGTACGAGAAGAATGAATCTGCTATTTTGTAAGCATGCACAGGTGATGTGTTTAATCGTTTATTGCCCCAAAACGGAGCCACACACCAAAACAAAAAAAAATGGATTGGCTAACAGCATTCTCTTCCCCTTCCTTTGGCGGGTCATTAATCCTCATTTTTACCTAGTTCTTCCTTCCGTTTTCTTTCGGCACTTTAGAGCTGCACCCTATGGGGGCCTTTGTCAGGATGACTGTCTCTGGGAAATGCCCAGTAGCTACAGAGCCCCATATTAGACCGTTCTGAGCCATTTCCCTAATTTCCAATTACAGCCTGGATAAACCCTCCGTTGTGAGGTGAAAGTGTTCACTGCTGTTCCCACCCGAAAAAGTTTCTTTAGGATTCATATTAAAAGGGCTGATGTTACACAAAACCACTCCTCCTGGAGCAAACAGAGATTTGAAGCTGCTGGTGTCTCTGGAGTCCCAAAGAAGCTTTTGATGCAGGATCCTTGCAGTAATAATGTCAATTTGAAGAAGACCAACTGAACTTAGTGCTACTCTGAATGACATCATCGAGGAGGTGGTGACATTATTATGTGGAGTTCCTAAAGGAAGACTGTGTTGGCCTAGTGGTTAAGGTACTTGACTATGGACCAGAATGTCTAGGGTTCAAACCCAACCTCTGCCAAGCTACCTCAGTTAAGTCAAGGCCCTTAACCCAGAATTGCTTAGATTGTGAGACTGTATCAATTGTAAGTCGCTCTGGATAAGGACGTCTGCTAAATAACAAATGTAAATGTAAATACACCAAACTGGGTGTAAAATGGCCGCCAACATCCCCTCACCTCAATCAGAATGAGAACCCATGGATCCTGAGCAGATCCCTGAGGGAGGGCACATTGTAGATGGTTCCTATTCTCCCTGACCCACCCTGTCAACATATGAGTCATTAGGATCACAGGGGCCAAGGTGTGACCCAATTGCAAGTTGTTGCCCCACCCTGCCACCGTGTGAGTTGTTAGGATGGCATGGGTTGAGGTGCAAATGGGGCTTAACCTGCCTAGGAAGGGGAACGTAAACCTCTGATCCACAATGTGGCCTAGTGGTTAAGGTACCGGACTATGGACCAGAAGGTCCAGAAGGTCTGCCAAGCTACCACAGTTGGGTCCCTGAGCAGGGCCATTAACCAACAATTGTTTGGATTGTAAGACTAAAAAATAAGTCTAAACTAAATGACGTGAATGTACATGTAAATGTTCAATCGTCAAACTGAAGAAACCTTTTGGGTCAACAAAAAGGAAGTCGAGTAGACTTCAGATCACCTGGGTCACCAAAATGGTGTTTTAGCAGTAAAATAAGTTTATATAGCGGTGTGTCCTGTAACAGTTTAAAAATTGGGTTGGTTATCATGACTTTTGTCTGGACTTCATTCAGTTTGTCTCCTCTACACATTAAACATCTATGGAAACAGAAACTAGTGTGAGAACCTGTGTGAACTAGTGTAACGCTGCCACCACCTTTTTTAACCCGGTAAGGTCCGGAAGAGGTCAGAACAACCACACACACACAAACAGATATACCAAAATAAATGATCTTTATTATAAATTTGGCATAGCAAAGGCAAACAAGTTAGATAGGCAGATCGTTCCCAGGAAAATAAGCCAGAGGACACACCCAGTTTCCCCAAAAGTCACTGCACGCTCTGCTAACAGAACATGCGACATTTTCAGTACAACCACAAAATTCCACTCAGTTAGCAAATCAAGAGGCACTGCATTTCAAAGTGTTACCACTACAAACACAAATGCCATTCGACACATTACACAACTGCACTACACTCATTTACAAGCAAAAACCTTAAAACCCCTCATTAAAGCCCCTGACTCAAAACACTGTAGCCCATATAAGTTCTCCACCGCCTACTAATTTCATACTCTGATTAAAATTACACACAAAGACAAAGACAAACTAGACGAATTAAAACACTTAACTTTCCACGTTGATAAGACCCTCCCCCGGGGACTGGGTTACAGGACTCGTCTACCTGCAGAGTCGAATCACCAAGGCAACCAAGCTTTCAATTCAGCCCGCTGCCAGGACGCCACACAGGGAGCACAGCCGGAAATCTAAACCCCACTGTTTACCCTACAGGAGGCGATCAGACCTCCCCTCCTGGAGCTGGAACAGCTAACCCCTGTGCTAACTGTCTTCGTTGCCGGCGGACCTTCCCAACCGCAAACAACCCCTCCTGCTCCCAGATCATCCACTTTAACTTTCGCTCCCGATCCGCTCACACACGTCACTTCAAAACACGTCCGTTTGCGTCCCTCAGCACGAGTTCCCCAACTCACCTTTCTCTCCCCCTTTTCAACATCCCACTCAATCACCTTCAGGTGAAGCCACTGAGCCATAAAGAGCCCCTCCCCTTACCACACATGCACACAGATCCTTCACTCATTACACTAGTAATTGTCCCTCTCCAGACTATATTACTGTCTCTGTTTCCATTTTTAGGATAAACTGAAAGCTACATTGAGAAACCAAAGATGGGAAACGATGGAGACCAGAAACCTCTCTGTGTTGAAGATTACACAGAACTCCTGAAAGTATTAGAGATTAATCTTCCTGAAGGAGTTCTGACAGAAGAAGTCACGAAACGTTCAAGAGATCCACAAGTCATCAGAGATGCAGCAGAGATCGTACAGAAGATGCAGCAGGGGTGTCTCCAAATCGCTCCGGTCCCTCGTCTAGCCTGCAAGAGGGTTAAAGAGGTCAACCTGCTAAAAGATCAAGAGAAGCATAAAAACATCGTAGAGACCGTGTTTTTCGGTAATAACTTCTATGAAAGTACCCTAAAGCAACGGTGGGACGCGGGCACCGCCGTCGCCCACGAGCGGTACAGGATCAAGGACACATACCAAGAGAAACTCTGTGTCCTGAAGAATGATGGGGGTTTGGAAACACAAGAGAAGGATATGGAATATCTGACGCATTTCATTCGAAGCACAGGCCTAAATAACAGAAAAGTGAGCTACCAAACGGAGCCGAAGCTGGAATACGGGTTCCTGTTTGGAAAGCCGCACTTTCAACTCAAGGCTAAAGGCGACGTAGAAAACGAAGATCAGAAATTCATAATCAAATGTGTCAACCTGAAAAAGGACTTACTGCGCAGGAAAAATGATCAAGAGTTAAACCAAGACCATGTGTACTATCAAGAAACACTGGCCTACCAGTACATCCTGGAAAAAACCCAAGAGGAGCCAGTCCAGGCTGTAATAGTGATTCAAGAACAAGAGGACGATCTGATCTGATCTGATCTGATACGATACGATACGATATATGATAATCCAGCACTTAGATTAGATTAGATTAATTAGATTTGACTGTGCATTTGGACCTGTGGGTGATTCAGAGCTCTGGGTACAGAGGGTTCATTATTTTTAGTTTCTTTATGGTGTCTGTAATCGAAGGGCATTTTAGTGATAATGATTAGGGTAAGACAGGAAGTCCACAACATGTCTTTATAATTATTGGTGTCTTTGTACTTACGGAATATAATCCATACATTTCATTGTTCTTCAACTTTTTCTTGAATAATTCCATTTGCAGTGGATTTTGTGGTGTAATCTGTGTGCAGTGCCTACATAAAATAAACACCATTACCGTTTATATATCGTGTTGTTCTGATTTGTTTTACCGGATTAGAGGCAATTCAGAGCCAGAGGTTTGAAAAAGGGCAGAAATGAGTTTGAAAGGCTAATGGATGAAGATCATGACGTTCATAATAATAACAGAATTTTTACACAGAGATGGATACTTACTCACTGTTACACACTGGATATTTCCTTGTGAAACCTAGAGATGGCGCTGTGAGGGAAAAACCCCAGTAGATCAGTGGTTTCTGAAATCTAGCCCCAAGCACAGCGCCACGTTTAAAGTCCCTTACATGGCGTTTCTTCCCTGTTCTAATGCTCGGTTTGATTCAGAAGCTCATCCTGATCATGGATACATAAATAAATACGTCGAGTTGCTACTGTGCGAAATAAATATTATTATGTTTTATTTATTATTTATATATATTAAATATTTGTGTTAACAAATGTGCAAAGAAATGTGACAAAATACAGGTGTTCATGGGAAGGCCAGGGCAGAGGATAAAAAAGAGAGAACCTAACATACATAAACAAACCACAATCTTCTTCTTTAAAAAACTAACACCCAGAGGAAGCAGAAAAGCTCCACAACTTAATTTCTTTGTCTTTAAACAGTTACACTATTTCGGTGTCACCTGTCCATAAAACAAAACCCTACTCTTCTAAACAAGGGGACCCTTTAGGAGTAACCTGTGTTTATGTGCCACTGTGAGGTTGTCCCAGGGGTCCAGAACATAAGATCTCTAGACTAGGTCTCATACTCTAGAGCAGACCCCCCAAAAAAACCCAGATGTGTTAACCAAAGGCATAATCACATTTACTTTTATGACACTGCAATACGTTTTCTGTCTCCATTCTAGCATCAGTCCAAACCTAAGTAAAGAAACCATGCCTAAACATCTCTCGAAAAGGAAACATGAGATGTGCAAGCCAACACCTGGAGCACCTGAAGGAGCCGGAGAAACGTCGGGGAGCGCTGGTGGTATCGCTGAAGAGGAGGACACGCTCATGTGTGGTGATTTCCAGGAAATCCTGAAGGTCTTAAACATCACCCTACCTGAAGGATCTCTGAACGAAGAGACGGTCACGAGCTCAAGAAAGTCAATCGCCGTGAATGACGCAGAAGAGATCAGACGAGAGCTGCAAAACGGTCAGCTCAGGTTTACAGAGAGACCACGGCTGGCTTGTGAGAACGTCGCTAAGGTGATGCGACTGAGGAAGGAGAGAAATGTTCAAGAAATCGTGAGGGTTATATTTTTCGAAGCCCGCGAACACTCTGAGGAAACCTTAAGGCAGCGATGGGAACGAAGCGTCTCCGAAGCCGGCTGCGGAGTGAAGATAAAAGACACTTTCCAAGAGAATCTCAAAGAAAGTGGGAATGACCTGAGATTCCTCAATTTCCGGATAAACGGATACAAACGAGAAGCTAAGTTTGAACATGGGTTCCTCTCTGGAAGGTCGGATTTTTCAGCTGAGTTCAGTGGTAGTGGAGCACCACAGACAGGTACTGATAGCATCATGGAGAGTGACTTGCTCACTTTACCCTACGGTGTTCAGGCCAATATAAGCCATGAAGATTTTTATCAAGCTCTGGCCTACAAGTTCCTCCTGAAGAAGAAGCAGGAACCTCTGGACAGTGCAGAACATCGGCAGAGACATTTCTACGGCGATGTAAGGGAAGACATAACGGAGATCGAGGAGTTGAACGAATTTTGCCTGGAAGAGGTGCTGCCTCGGTTTCTGGCCGTTCTCAATCTCATCTTTGAGAAAGTGAAGCGAGAGGTTAAACCTCTGGACTTGGACGACTATAAGACTGCACTCAAGTTACTAAAAATCCAAGTACCCGAAGAGTTTTTGACACCAGAGGTGATTCGACACTCGACAGACCCAGAGGTCATAAAAGACGCAGAAGGGATGGTGCAACGACTGCAGAGCGGTAAATTCAAAATTGCTCTCACCCCTCGCTTAGGCTGCTCGAAGGTTCAACGGGCCAGCGAACTGAAAGATGAAGGGAAGCATGAGAACATCACGAATATGATATTCTTAAGAAGGCGTAAAAAAGTCTCCGAAAACACCCTCAAGCAACAGTGGGATACGACCACGCCTCGTACTCGCAACGGACTCAGGCTGAAGAACACATACCAGGAGAGCCTTGCAGACGTGGGGGAAGATGATGGTTCTGGGAACCATGCTAAAAAAATGAAATGCTTGAAATTCTTCATGCAGAAGGAAGATCTCAATGACGTGAGCTACGAACGAGAACCCAAACTGGAATACGGGTTCATCTCCGGCAAGCCGGACTTTCAAATCAGGGCCAAATCCAGCGGAGCTAGCGGATCTCAGAATATCGCAATTAAATGTGCAAGTGCAAGCGACAAGACAAACCTGTATACCAAGCCGGATCAGGGGTGCAAAGCCAAACTAATCGAGAACCACCCGTATTATCAACAATCCGTGGCCTATCAGTACATCCTGCAGCATCTGCAACAGTCTCCAGTCAAGGCTACGATAGTGATCCGAGAACAGGAGGAAGATCTACACAATGAGGAACGTCAGGAAGCTGTGGATGATCTGAATGGAAATAAAGGAAGCGAAGACGAGGAGGATGGGGAAGATGGGGAAGAAGAGGAGGATGGGGAAGACGGGGAAGACGATGAGGATGGAGAAGACGATGAGGATGGAGAAGCTGATGAGGATGGAGAAGACAAGGAGGACAAGGACGACGAGGAAGATGATTTAAAGCGTGGTCTTCCTGCTGGGTCTCAAAATAAACATCGCCGGCGTTACACCAAGATCATTTGCTTCGCTTTAGTTTTTGTTTTGTACTTCCTCATGTTTTTGGGCTATCTCTATTTTCTGCTGAGGATCCTCTTGCTTTCTCCATGGAAGAATCAATCAGAGGACTGTCCTTTAGCCAGGTCGTATCCCCCCTGTCCCTTTAGGTAGAGGCCCGGAGAACTGGATGATGGTTCTCTTCTTTCCTCACCTTGGTTTCCTGAACCAACACTTGTTCTGATTTGTCTTGAGTTTAGTTTAGTTTGTTCTATATTTTGGGGTTGTAGCAGTAAAGCATTTAACCGTGCCACCTTCTCCTGTGCCATCCAGACCTTCTACACTCAAAGTTCTACCACTACACCTCTATGTCTGGAAGGAAGTCTTCGAGAAGTTCACTCCCTCAGCTCTGAGGGTCAGTCGGAGTGCTAGACTTGGACCGATACGAGCACCGATGACGACAGGGAACGTTTGGATTGATTAGAGATGTTCTGAAGCAAGAGGTCATCAGACATTCCAGAGACCCCGATATCACACAACGTCTAAAGAGAGGGAAACTCCAAACTGCTCCGACCCCTCATCTGGGGTGTGAACGAAATAAAAGATCAAGGGGAGGATCAGAACATTACAGATATTCTATTTTGTTAATAAAAGACCTTAACGAGGCAGTGGTCAATAACTCCAGCAGATACGGTCAGGATGAAGGTCATGGAGCAAGAGAGCGCTGCAGATCTGAGGGATGGGAATCAGGAAGATCATGATTGTTCTTATGTTTAAAACAACAAAACAATAAGAATAATGTGTTTCAAACAGGTAATTCTAATGTGATTTGGTTCCAAAAGCAGCATCCAGGAAAGGCTGAGCGTTTGAGAAGTAAAGATGATCAGAGGAACTCCCTCCGGCTTATCATCAAATGTTTATAAATGATGCTAATAAAGATGGGAAGGGATTTACAGTAGATGTTTCTGTCTCTACAGACCATAATATCATTAAACCTTTCAGAATCTGGAGGAATTTCAGTCCTAAAAGCCTAAACCCTAAAAGGGGTGATCTCTCTCCCCTCTCTCAGAAGCATCATTAATCAGTATCACAAGCTCCGCCCACTCTTCTGGGCTCTGAGGCCATTTAGGATGGAGTATCACCATGGAAACAGGTATTGTGCCCAGACCAATCAGGTTTACAGATAAAACAAAAAGTTACGGGGTCAGCAAAGGTTAGAGGTTAATATTCTTTAATGTTTTGGACATACTGTCATAAATGGAACCCATATTTCCCTTTCTCATGTTGAACAATGACTAAGGGAATTCAGCGTCACCTCTTATATACCACCAACGAATTTTAAAAAGTAAAGCATCACTGGAAAATGCCTCTTTGACATTTTGTTGCAAACGTTATTAATTGTAAAATATGTGGTTTTGTTAAATAATAAAAAAAAAGATTTATTGAGAAGAATTTATGGAAAATGTTCTAATTTATCTGTAAATGTTGTAAGAAATAACAGAGAACAAAATCCAATAGTAATATAATTATAAATAAAAGAGTATAAGCAAATCTACACTTATTTAGTTCAGTATTAATTCAGATATGAGTTTTGGTGCCATGGCCTCTTCAGTCGGGGGAGTTTGGGTCCTTTGGGGTGGTTTGGGTACAGGTAATGTATATATATATATATATATTATAAACTGTAATAAGGTTAGGGGTTATCCATTTTATTCTCCTTCCTCATCATTGGGCAAGAAGAACAGCAACAACGTGATCCTACCGCCGCCATGTTTCACAGAATTGCAACACTTCTTATTTCAACCAAAAAGTTCTGTTTTGTTCTTATATAATCACAAAAGGTAACGTGTTAATATTACAGTCCACTTCTGTATTTACTTTTTACTCTGCATTACCATTTTGAAACAGATTTGAATAAAAATTAAAGAACTTTTGGGGTGTGTTTGTTAAAAATCAGTGCTTTATTTGAATTTAAACTCGATTTTGGAAGCGCTTGTTTATGAAAGGCGGAGGGGGGGGGTAGGGGGGGTGAGATAACTTTCTATTTACTTACAATATCCTTTATCTTTGGTCGTTACTTGGATGTTTGATGATCTGACCGTCCTTCTGACCAAGATCCAGTCAAGTTAGGCTAAGTTTAAGAGAGACGGATTGGTCAATTCTGAGGAAAGGGCAGCTTTAACGTTCAGGCTTATCTTTGATTTGTAGAGTAAATAAGCTGAGCTTAAGTAAGTCCGAACAGGAGATAAACAATAGCCCGACCTGGAAGTGATGCAAATGTGGGCGATGTTATAAAAGATGAAAATAAAAGAGGTAAAAATAGAACTAAAGATCTGCTACCAAGGTACAAAAGCTCTGTTTGAGATTCGCTAAGCGCTAAAAACTGTGCTAAGCTATCGATTTAGTTCTGTTAAACACAACGATAAACCAGACCACAACCTGAGGCTATCACAAAATACAAACAAATACACGATTACCTGTTTTATTATTGGTTTATTACAGTGAGATCAGGTAATCAGTTCCCAGACTAAAATGGCCTCAGTGAGAAAGTATAAACAGTTTAAATCCCGTCTTAAATAAAGCTGTGTGGAGTTTATTAGAAGATAAAAAAAAACCTTTTGTTAAGAAGCTAAAAACACTTTTTTGGGGCAGGATGCATTTGATTCTTCTGATAACGGCAATAATTTTAAGTAATAACACGTAAGTAATGGGAATCTCCCCGGTACATCTGTGACCCCCTAAAACCCCAAAATACACTCAGTAAAAAACTCTGCTCAAACAGAGCATCAGAGTAACACAAACTCTTGATTTGTTTAGTTTGTTAGCAGTTGAGCTAAATTAATCGTGGTTTGTGTAATCGGCTCTCAGTGCTGTGTGTTGACTTCTTCTTCTCTTTAAATCCATCCACTCTTAGCGTGACACAAATAAATACTGAGCACCTAGAACCTACAACTAAGATCTAGAAGATCGTTCCAGAAAACAAAGAGCATCTTTTAATAATGCAGATCTTTCTATAAAGTTGCCGTTTTAAAAGTAAAACCAAAACTTATCTGTATTACAGGAACTATCTGGTTGGTTTTGTCTCCCCCGGTGGTAAACAGAGAAACTGCTTGAAAATCCATTTAAAATCCATACAGATTTTTGTGTTTTCTTAATTTTCTGTTTTACAGGATTGACAAGTTTATCAGCACGAATGAAAGCAGGTACAAAAAAAAAACAGTTTGTCTACTACAAGCTCTTAGATGAATAATTTCTTTATTTTTCTGGTAAGTTATATTTTATTGTTTTATTTTTGTTTTGTTTTTTACAGTCGACCGGAGTCTCTTAATCACAGCATCCTGGATATTTTAGATTCACCCCCTAATGAGACCAAACCCTTTGTCCCAACCAACCCCAACCAGAGGGTAAAATCATCATCACATTACTGCAGTTTTCACTTTCGGAAAGTTTTAAATCATATTAAAAAAAAAGAAAAACAGTTTTTAAAAAGGTTCAAAACAAGACTGTGCAATAACAAACATAACAGTTTTATAAACCAAAAAGTAGTTTCTTTTCTTTTTTTTGTACGTTTTTGAACATACAGTGAATAAAATGATCGTTTATTTTTAAGAAATCATTTGATAAAATAACACAGAACTATTTGGGTGTTATATATATATATATATATATTTTATAAATATTTATTTAATTAGTTACTTGTGGGTTTTTTTACCTTCAGGTGACGGAGCTTTTTGAGATCATCGAAAAGCTGCAGGTAAAAAAATACGCTTTCTGTTTGAACTCGCTGTTTGCTCTGGATTTTGAGTAAGTGTGTGTGTGTGTGTGTGTGTGTGTGTGTGTGTGTGTGTGTGTGTGTGTGTGTGTGTGTGTGTGTGTGTGTGTGTGTAGGGCAGCAGGTTGGATGAACAGCGCTGTGAGTTTCCGTTACCCTACAAGGTAAAATTAATTGATCATTTCCACTTCCTGCTTAACATCTGAATGACTTTGGTTCTAGTGTAACACAACACAACACAAAACAGTACTGCACAAAACGCAAACCGTTCTGAGCTACACACACACAAAGTGACACACACCCGCTGCAACCCGTACACAAACAAGAAACGCACACGAGGCGACAAGGCCATAAAACATGAACGATGGAACAATCACACAAAAAGCCACACGTCATAGCCATATCACACAACAAACACAGCTGTAACGCACATGCCACAGTAAACACACAAATCACCAATACAAACACGCAACAAATGCAACAACCACACAATAAACAGACACAATACACACGTAACAAAGACACAGATTACACAAAGTACACACACACAAAACAAACACACAGGATACAAGTGCATGTAATACACACACACACACACACACACACAAAGCACCTGCAACACATACACATTATGCAACAAACACAACTCTGAGCAAAACACCCACAGAACACGCGCAAGATGCAACACACAAACACACACACACACAACGTAACAAATACATAAAATACATGCATTATGACATACAAATACACACAAACACGGATGCAACACACATGACACGGTAAAAAATAATACAAACGCACACATAATGGGACAAGTACACAAAACAACCAGTGAATAATATTTTATGGTTCGGGTGGCATACACACACACACACACACACATACACACACACACACACACACACACACACACACCATTTCTAACTCTCCCTGTT
>JAUZST010010572.1:0-12352 GCA_034779995.1 Parotocinclus haroldoi | reverse complement strand
CATTTATTCAAGTTTGGGACCGGCATGCAGCTGTCAATGACAATTTAGAGACACCTAAACTGACACTTTATTGGGAGAGGCTTTTGTTATGACGTTATGTACTATGAAAGGTTTTAGTTATGCTGTAATGTTTTGAAAAGTGGCTTGGTTATGATGTGTTGGATGGGGCTTTGTTATGATCTAATGTTTAAGCTATGTCTAATGCTATACTGAATTATAAAGGGTTACGAATATGATGTAATGTAAAGAAAGAAGTTTTAATAATAGTTGTTAAAGAGATAAGCATTTTAATGTAGACTATTTACATGCACTCCTAATGTCATAATGCACAAAACGAACTGAAGACTGACCTAGTGACAGTTTACACTGTGTTTATACACACATTTATATGCCCCTTAGTCTAAAAGTGCCACATATGATGGCATACGAGGGTCTAAAACCTGATGCCTATCCAGATTCCTTCTCAGTTCAAATGCTTCCTTTGGGCTGGCAGGAATTGCTCATCACACTGGAACCAGATTCATTACATTACAGTTTTGATGAAAGATTGATGAGGTGACGGCACGCTCTGCATGCTAGGGAGCTATGAGAATCTTACTGCATTCATTATTAATGAGACTTTTTGCAGATTCGTCAGCTGCAGACAGAGAGAACAACATTTCTCACTGTCTGCAACTGCTTTTAGACCAGGCTTTTAGAGCAGATTGAAATGTCTTTTCTTATCTTCCCAGATGAATGAGATCAGAGCTAATCAAACATCTTGTCAGTGGTTGGGTCTGAGATCTATCTCCACACAGACTTTTTTTTTTTTTTTTTTTAAAGAAGCTCTAAACCACATTTTTTTGATTTTATTAAACAAGACACTGTCTCAGACTAACCATACCACTCTTAGCAGCCGCTGCATTGATATTGTCTGTTATCTTCTACCAGCCCCCTCTCTTTTCGTACTGTCCATCGCTCTGCACTTTATGTGGAGTTCGCATATGTACGTCGTCGTTAATGCTTACCTTTACACGTCACTCATACTTGGACCCTTTTCTGCTTGAATGATTGACGTTTTTCATACCCACATTCTCTACCTGTTAGGTGATACCACAGCCGCCCTGAGAGGTGATCACATGTCAACTATGCAAGATGGACAGGGCCTCTGCTAGCCAAGAATGACACATGGAATCAAGGACATCATATTTTATATAGATATGTGCTGTTTAACATCCATGGGATAACTGTCTGTTTACTTTAACATACCAGGCCTCGATACACTGGATGTTTGCTTGATGACTTCGGTTAGTTGGTACGTCCGGGAGCGTTTAGAGCCGATGGACGCGTAGGAGGGTAACCTCTGAAGTATTTATATCGTCTAGGGACAGACCCCGGTTTCCACGACTTTACTTGGCACTGTACCGAGCCTCACTCTAGCCAGATGCGCGCCCCGCCTCAGCTTTTTCCCATCAAGCCTCACTCCAGCCAGCTGCCCGCTCTATATGAGACGCACCCGGTTCAGCTTTTCCGTGCGCTGTAGGCATGCTTGAGCTCACGCTCCCTTCGAGCCTTACTTTAGCCACCTGCCCGCTCTATATGAGACTCCGGTTAGAGTTTTGCCACCCGGCTGTGCGTTCTAAATGAGCCGCCCCCGGGCATGGCGTCTCGCGTTATATAGCTTCACTCCAGCTGGCTGCCTGTTCTAAATGAAACTGAGTGTTGCTACCTGGCTGCGCTCTGTATTTGTGACGCGCCCCGGCATGGCTGCTCCTGCTCGCCTCCTGGTGCTACGGTGCCTCTCACAATTATTCTCGCTATACACGCGTTCTATGCGATTTGGGAGACGTCCGAAACCAGCGCTTTATTGTGCTCGCTGCACATCTGTCCCCTGGCGCTTCGGCGTTTTCGCGATTCATGTGCGCTCTGGCCAGCTAAGGAGGTTGGTGCTCAAATACACTCAACTCAGCTGTGCACTTTATTCCCTTTTTAGTTTTGTTTATTGTTTAGGGCCTTTTCTCCCTTTTTATAGTTAATATATATTATTTCCCCATTCTTATTATACGCTTTGGGATTCCATCTAGCACACATGTTTGGGTCCTAACACCCCTTTCGTAACATTAGGTACCTTAATTCCACACTTTTTGTCCATTTGGATCAGTTCAAATTATCTTACAGATGCACTTTGTTTAGTTTGTAGTTCCACAAGTATGTAGAAAAACTGATGGACTACAAAGTGCTTCTATATGGTAAGCGGAACTAATAAAATGGACAATGAGTGAGGAAACGAGCAGGTGTACCTAATGAGGTGATAACCATATGTCTATTCAGCAGATTGAGAGCAGACTCTTACCTTTGACGAGAATTTGTGCCGTGGTCTCGATCATGCCCAGTGACGACATGGCCACGCACGTGTAGTTGGCCGACTGCCGGATGTTGGTGAGCTCCAACACGTTGCGCCCGATGGGCATCTCTTCTTCTTTGGTCAGTTCCATTTCACCCTTCATCCATTTGACGTAAGGCATCGGGGCGCCAACTGCCACACACGTGAGGTTGATACTGCCACCAGGCATCACCTCGTGATTGGTGGGAGGGATGGAGAAGCGTGGCGGCACTCGCCGGACTGTCGGGGGAGGGAGAGAGGATGTGAAAAGACAAGGAGGGACAAAAAAAAAGGAGGAAGCAGGGAAATGCGGCCTTACTGAAGCAAGCATGGTTCAGGCTACACAACCAAGCAGGCTAGCACGCTAAGAGCTTTCTTTATACAGTTTCAGTACTTTCAGCTTGATTTGGACTTGATCGAAACACTTGGTGCAACAATTGGAACAGCATGTACTGTTTTTACAGGATTTAGTCAAGTTACGACCACCGAGGGTTACATTTAATCACGGTAGCTGCTATTTAACATGTTAATATTTTAATATATTTTAATATATTTTAATATTCAGTTAGGCTTGAGCTTTGTCCTAACAAAGTCCTGCCTCTGGAACTCACTAGACATTTAAACATTTGAAAATTTAAAATACAAAAGCAAGAGTTTTTAATGTTACACTCCTATCACGATTCAATTGAATTCAAGATACTGAACATGATACATGTTCTTAAATTAGAGATTTTCCCTCTGCAATAAAAAATAGAAATAGAGGTTTAAAACTACACATTAAAACGTTCTATTGAAGCTTCATAGTATAATAAATTACCAAGTAAAAACAATCCCTTTTTATTTCGGTAGAACAACAATTCAAAACAACAATTTTCTTGTATAAAAATGTAAACAAAAAGAATCTTCTGCAATTAAAAGAAAAGAGGAATTTTAATGCATCTGGGACCCCCTGCTAAGCAGCGATTCTTACTGGACTGTGCAACAATAAACAATACAGTTTTCTGTATTATACGGTAACCACGGTTCTGTTCTTCCCTGCTGGGGATTTCACTAAGCAGTTTGCTATTGTTATCTCCCTCAGGTTCCTTTGCCAAGTTTTTCCACATTATATAGGCCTACTTGAAAGACCATTACTGCGCTCTCTGTGTGCATTAAAATGTGAGAACAGAGTGGCATTAATTACAACCGCAAAATGTGCGAGCCACCGCAGCCACTGTCCTCATTTCTGGAGTTCAACAAACGGAAACCCACTGACAAAAAAAGCTTTTTGATTAATGAGTATAATCTCTTCTGTTGTATTATGCTTTCTAAATAAACGAGGGAATCCAGCACCATTGCTTGAGGAAATCTGACAAGTGCGACCAAACACGCTCGATTCACACCTAAGCACACCTAATCAAGAGAGCAATTAAACATCTTCTAATGAACACAGCCAATTTAACCTTTAATTAAGTGCAACAATCCAGGCAAACTGATCTGAATATCCACTACCTAGACAAAAGTTTGTGGACACCGATCTTTGAGCTCCGCCATTGCAGCATTTCTGCATGACATAAAGCAAGCGTTCTGGATTCTGGCTAGATGAGACCAGTCAATATAAATAGTTTAACTGATAACCCAGTGACTCTCATTATGACAAATTTACTAAACAAATCTCTATGCTATCCATAGAGATTTCTTTGCCAACTTTGAAAAACGTGTTGGCTTGTACTGAGCTTTGACATCAGACACCATGAAAATACACTGGAATGCCTATAGTAAGCCAGGGCTCATTGTCTAAGCAGCAGAGCCCACAGTCATGGTTGAAAACGTATTGAAAAGGGCTTTGGGTTGAGCACAGGTTGTTGTAGCAGCAAAGGTAAAGGGCAAGCTCCATCCCAGCATCCATGTTTTGCATGTATTTTTTGAGGTGTCCACAAACTTTGGTCTATATGGTGTCTGTTTATGATTCAAATCACCATCATCAAAACACTAGGATCTGTGGTGGTATTGCAGCTATAATAGTATACTACTGACTAGAAAGACCAGGGTTCAAGTCCCAGCCTGTTGGGTGCTTCATGCTGATATAAATCACATGTGGTTAAAACGATAAAGGGACAGTATTTTTAGTGCAGGCCAGATTAAATATATTAAACAATGACTGCAAATGTTCGCAGACTACAGGGAATAGAATAGTATTGATGCATGCTGCAGCAGATAGCCTGCAGCCCTGTCTGATCCACCTCGTTTTGTGGTCTTGCTGAAGTCAGAAGACCATGCGATCAATTTACTAAGCTCCTTCCTTTTCCGGCTTTTCCTGGAACACCTCCACGTGATCCATAATCATGATCAAGGTAGCAGTCTGATGAGAGACCTAAAAGCAATGCGTTTTACCACAGCAATGCCTGCAATACGCACAGACACGCCACCAGTCAGAAGCAAAAGAACCGCAGACAAACGTCTTGGTGGGTGGCGTAGGGGGCGGATGGGATGCGGGTGGAGAGGGAAGAGTTCCCCCACCCCTATACATCAGGCTCACAAATTCATGACACGTTATGTTTCTTTTTCAGAGTTTCCAGAGTTTGTCATTTAACTTTACATGGGTTAGTCTCCAGTTTGAGTATTTTGTCTAAGTAAAATGAGCAACTAATAGTATTAAATTGCATTTGTATTTTCTATTTGAGTGTTTCCTGGAATCATTACTAGGGTGCACTAGGGTGCAAAAGTATTTTTTATTTTTAATCATATAATTATTTTGGTTACAACTTAATATCAACCAAAACATTTTTTTAAACTATAACAGCCTTTCTTTATGTAAGCTATACACTCATACAGACTGGCCAGGTTTTATACAGATCAGGGAGCGAGGTGATTATGAATCACCCATGTTTACAGGACATGAATGCCATTTTAGATAGCAGCCTTTTTCTGGCCCTGAGGGGAAGCAGAATGAAGAGGCATGAGTTCGATAACTGAGACGCCGCAGCACCTTATCACCTGCGCCTGCCTGTGCACCATAAAAAACAGAAAGTGAAAATTGGGCTGTTAAATGTCACTCTGTCAGAAAGTTTACTGCAGTGAGGGATTATGCAGAGCCTTGCATCATAACTCAATAGCTAGATCAACTCCAGTTGAAATGATTTTTCTCCTTATTTTTGGGCCATGTTTTCTTTGTACTTTTTCATTCTTTCACAGTTGTTCCTTTCTTCCATGTTTCTTTTTAATCTTTCAGGCTTACATTTTTCAAATCTTTTCACCTGTTTAATGTAATCCCTTTTTCTTGTGTTGTAAATTGTTTCTCTCTTTTGTGTATTTCTTAACTTTGGTGCCTATAAGTAAAAAATGCGATAGATTTGTGTCCACCTGTGTGTATATTTGTGCATTTGTGGGTCAGAGTGGTCTCATATATAACCACACGGGTATTGCTAGAGTTATTAGCGTGCTGGCCAGAGGTAACGGGAGGAAGAAGACACCGTGTTAGTCCATGTAAGTTCCAAGTCATTATACACAGAGAGGAAAGACATTACTTATGGGCATTATGGACATGGACGATGATGACACTATGATGGCAGAGTTTAATTCAGATGAATCGAGTTAGTAATGGGAGCGTGATGACCCAGAATATTACCATGTCAATTTGCAAAAGGGGTTAGCAGTGTGTGTGAGGCATGCTGGCAGAAATGCATACACATGAGATCAAATAAAAGAAGGTGGACAGAGATTCAGGAAATTGGAGAAAATGGTAGTTCATAAATAAGCAAGAACACATCTCATGCACATCTAGCAGCAGCAGCAGCAACATGCAAAGCAGATCCAGCCACAAGCAACAGAGCAAGTACCTGTGAACGAATAACTAGAATGGAAAAAAATAAATAAATAACCAAGCAAAACTGCCCATTAATGTACCGAAAACGCGCCTAGGATCCAATTTTAGCTTTTGCCAAATCGATGTAAAAATAACTTTGTTTGCATTGATCCGAAAGAAGCATTGATCGTCAGCTAGCAGAGCAAAATGAGCATTACTTCAACCAATAACTGCTTTTTGGAAGACTTCAGATTAAAATCTCAAGGATAATCATATATGTGCTGATAAAGATGTTAACAAATGTGGAATTATGGCATCAATATAAAAATATGGAGTCCATATAAGACTAAACAGCAGCATAAACTCAACTGCTCACATACTAAACCTCAGGAAAAAAAGAATAAAAATGTCAAACTTGAATCAAGCAGCTACTTAACAAATAATCACAATGTACAAGCAAGGCATATGCAATTCTGAATTATTTCTGAATTATTCCATAAATCTCACTGCTTTTAGTCATTCCATCCGGTTTCCATTTCTCAAGGTACAAGCCTCAATTCTTAATTCAATGGGAGTCCAAGAACTGGAACTCGCAACCTTTTGCTCACAGAATTGTTTTTTTTTTCTTTTCTGAATAAGGAATAATTAATTTGAATCAACATTTTCCATTCCAATATCAAGAATATCACGTAATAATAAGGCATACGTTATTACATGTGGTTCATTATCGTCATTTTTGTGATCACAAGAGGGTAATCTGATGCAGCTGTATGTAACTTCTCAAAGCAGCCCTGTCTGGTCTCGTCTGTGTTAGTCTGGTCTCGTCTTGTAACCACCTTTTTCTTCCCACTGTTGGAAATACAGTAGTGTGCAAAAGTCTTAAGCCACCATTACATAAGACTGTATGACATATGATTGTTTTAGCAAAGGAAATGCTCAAATATAATTATTTATCAGTTCTTATTAGAACATGATCAGAAAATGATGGAAATGTGTATGCAGTTTTAACAAACTGCAAAAAGAAATCTGGCAGATCCATTGGGATGCCAAGTTGACCCTCCATGAGGATTGGAACAAACGATTCAGAAGTGGAACTAGGTGAAAAGGGTAACAAATGCTCAACACTCACAATCATTTCTAATGAAGATCAGTGGAAAAGATTATTATAAAGGGACAAATTTTTGGGCCAGTTATCGACAATATGTTATACAAGATCACTCCATTGTATACCATTGTTACAGCAACAAATCTAATGGTGGCCTAAGACTGTCGCACAATGCTGTACCATCTTTCCTGTGGAGGATGGCTATAGGCCAGAGTGCCTCCATGAACTCACAGTTGATGATTGCTACTTTATATTGGCATATGGCAGACTTTTATGGTAAGAGCAAGCTCGCAGGGAGGACCACACCAGTTTTTCTGTATCCTACCAGGGCTGCTGTTGTAGTGGCAGATTGTCTCTGTCCAACCTTGCAGTGGAGAATCCAGACTGGCTAAAGTCACCAAAGAGACTCAAGCCTCGTGTTGATGGATTACTATATTTGAAACCTGTGCCACCTGAGCACTTGAGCTTTGTCTATGTAAGGTCATTATCATGAAATAGCTCATGTAATTCTGCTGAGTTAGTGGCTGACATATGTTAGAATTTGTGTTCCTGTATATACACAAAAACGTTAACACTAAGTTATAAGAAAATAAAATGGTGTTGCATTTTATACCGGTTGTGGCATGATATATAAGCAACACTTTATACTAAAGTCAGTTGTAAATAACGCTGCACAAAGAGACACAGTGTCTCAAACTGGGTTAGATCTTGATGCTGGCTGGGAAAGAGCTGATCTAGGAATAAAGACTATAATTGAAAGGATGTGAGTTCAAATTCTGGTTTCAACAAGCTGCCTTTGTTTGGGTCCTTAACCTTAAGCTCCTCGGTTTAAATGTAAGTCACAATTTAGAAGAGCATCTGCTACATGTTACAAATGTATAACCGACCCATCAAAGTTTAAAATGTTAAATTTCTAGCCGCAACATACCCTTGCGCCTGCATGAAAATAGCCTTTCATAAAGTAATAAATAACATAAAAGGTGCAAATGGAGCCAAAAGGAACACCATAAGTGTAAATAAAAAGGGTCATTTATGCACAGAAACTCAATAATGGATGATACATAAAAGACTTTTACATAAACAGAACAGGCTAAACAAGAAGCCAAGAGCAGGTGCAGCAGGCAAATGGGAAAATCTGGGGCACATGGAGGGGGGGGGGATTGCTATGCAAACAACACAACCTTGGACAGGGTCCAGAAAAGGGGAAATTTAGTTGCAGTCAGTGCCCCGAATGGGGCCGAAAAAGGAGCCTGACTGAAGCACAGGCCTGCTGTGAAGATGAAGTGTGTGAGCAAGAGGAACCCACCTTCCCGCTGGTCTGAGATTGAGAAGTGGTGTGAGATTGGATGGCGAGATGCAATGGAGATGGAACGAGGAAAAGAAAATAGAAAGATAACAGATAGGAGAGCCAGAAGACAAGGAGAAACAGAGATAGTAAAACAGGCAAAATATTCTGCTTATTCATAAAGAAACAGACAAAAAGAGCACAAGGACTCAGTGACGCACAAATGAAACACACGTACGCACGCACGCACGCACGCACGCACGCACGCACGCACGCACGCACACACGCACACACACACACACACACACACACACACACACAGAAGCAATCAGGCTTAAAGACATGTAAACTCTATTTTTTGTATGTAACACATGGATGTCTTTTCAATTGACACACAGACACACACACACTCGAATAAGCAACACAATATCCAAAAGAACAGTTCAATTCAGAAATGAATTGAATGTCTGCAGGGCTTACCTTATACTTAATGAGCCAAGACATGTATTGCTTTAGAATTGCACTGGAGCTCTAAAACTAATGTAGCTAACAACGAAAGGCAACTTGTAGCTACAGGTTTATCAAAGTGCAAACTGTATACCTATATAATCACACAATATTATTTGGCTCAATAATCATATTTGTACAAGGTTCAATTTTACATAAAGGCAGAATAAATCTCCATCAGCACCATTCATCATCAACAGTGCAGAACTGTTTGTGGATGCACCTTTGTATTATTCCTTATTATTGTTCCTGTCAGACTACAGCTCACAATAGCTTATGTCAATATTATTAACAGGCAGTACTCCTACAAGTCTAACAACAGGAACAATAATTCTACACTACTTTTAAAATCCTATTAAATCTGCTACACCAGAAGTAGTAACACATTTTTCGCGAAGGTAGTTTAGAGGAAAGTACGGAACAGAGTCTAGCTACTGACAAAAAATATTTACACGTCTCAATATTTACTGGGATTTTTTTCAGTAAGACAATACTTAGTGTATCTAAGCTCTAAAATATTTCATATGCAGGTTGTTTGAACCCATCTCTCTAACTGGCACCGTGACTTTCACAATGTAATTGGTGACAGCATTTATGATGTCTTGCGATCTCGCGCTTGTACCTTGGCTGTTAGAAACCTACCATGAACAACTGATACCCGAATTTGTCATAAGAGACCTTTTGCACTGTGGTTGGTTTGCATCTGGTAAAATAAGTTTGTTGTCTAGACATTTTAATGGCAAATGATTGCTGTATTATCATAAATGATACATATTGCACACCACTGCTAACAGAGAGCACTCCAAAAACCTTGGCATGTCAGAGATTGCCTTTATCACTTGACTCTTGTCATATTTACTCAGCTATTTAAGTCTACCCAATTCAACTGCATTGAACATGAACCGTCTGTTTGCATTACTGCCTAATATATCTCAGAAATTACATGTGACGTTTGGAGAATGTCAGAGTTATTCAACCAGTGTGGATGTAATGTTATAGAGGTGTGCAAATTACTCTTTCTATACTGAAATATTTCTATATTTATGTACTATGCTCCAACTCTTTCTATCAAATAACACTGTTTTGACATCTGTTGTTGTTGAAATACAAGAAATACAATGTTCACAAAAATTAGGGTCTATTTCAATTTTCATTTTGTGAGTATAGTTCTAATAAATGTGACAGTTGTCTGACCTGTTCAGGCATTGGTAACACGGCTGTGGAACACATTATCAATGCTTAAAGATACGAAAGTAACACAACCGAGAAACCATCCACTTAATCATGGATGAGGGGTTTGGAGCGTATGATAATTTAGGCATGAAACTTTTCAGCGCTGCAGGTTAGCTACTTTAGCTCCAGTGCAAACTTCATCTTTTCTTTTAATCATTACTAAATGCTGTTCTAGTTACTAACTCCAGCACAGTTAGCCTTAAGTCATCGAATGCATTTCCACTCATTCAAACGCGCGCACACTAACACAAACCACAAGGTGACACCATTCTCAGCAAAAGCCGTGATTAAGCAGTGAGCAAGCTGCAACCCTCAAGGTGTAGCTTGAGGGTTTCAGCATGATTAAGGCACATGAGGATGAATGTGGTCACACATGGCATTTATGAGGTAGGATAAGCATGTGTGGAATTAACAGTCTCATATACATGTATGTATATGTCAAGATACCCTGGAGATAAAAAAATAAATAAGAATACACATGCACAGAGAGGCAGACACCTGTATACAGATATATACAGGGAATGAAAAAAATGAATGATTTAAACTTAGTGGGTACCCCATGTAATATCAGATCAGCCCTAAAAGTTCTGTCTGCACCTGTAGACAAAAAATGGTTAAGCGAATTTAAATACCAACACATGACGAGAAGGCTGAAATTCGACCATCATGTTTCACGTCATCATTAAATAAAAAGAAATAAGCTTATGATTTTTGCACTAGCCTCTTTTTTTTTACATATACTTATTTATTGTATTTACGGTAGCCAAGCAGCTCTAGCATTTACAGTAATGCAAAGTACATTAAGCACAGCGAAAATGTCATAGCAGCACGAATTGAGATTATTGCATTGATAATAATAATAATAATAATAATAATAATAATAATAAGACGACCTGTTTTTGTGACAGTTGTTTGACCTTTTTTTGTTACAGGAGAAAACATTTTTAAGATTTTATGTTAACCATACATTCTTTAACCCATAAACATGCCACCTGGTTACAAATATCAAATAAAAACATGACAATTTCTAATTCAGATATAACCTAACCCACCTTTAACACTGAAATACAACTATTTCACAATTACTGTTTTACTGACCTCACTGTTTTCAGTTTTATGTGATTTATTGTAATGTGACTGTAATGTAACAGCTTATTTAAAATATACCCACCTGTCTGCATATTTTTAGACTTTTAGATGGTAGACTAACTTAAGATTTACTGCTCATCTTTGGGCTAAAGTACTATTACTATTACTGTCTATCTATTACTTACTATTACTGTCTTTTCTCTGCATTTGCATGTCTTTAATATGTCCATATATCTCCACAGTGCACAAGCATCTACCAGTAATGTAAAATGTATGTAACATGGTGAAAATGCCATGGCGGCACTAATGGAAATTGTTATACGTTTTGTACTAGGGCACCAACATTTACTACACCAACCTAAAGTTACATTGCTTTTTTTGTTTCTTTTGGTTTGTTTCTAAAGCAGAATTCTTTTCAGGGTAAAATGTCATCTGTTTGAGGCTCAGATATTCCAAAGTATCCAAAGTTTGTTATAACGCACACAATTGCACATGGTTTTTCAGTTTTTTTAGGGGGTAATATTCAGTGCCTATGTTTTTATGTTTAAACAAAAAGAAGCATTTATATGTATTTAATAAGACCAATCACTGATTTGTTAATTCATCTAATATATACATTTACATGTATTTACATGTAAATGCTAAACTAGACACAAAAATAAAAACACTTACAGCTAATCTGTCCAAAAACCAAAAACCTTAAATGCAAATCACTGTTCATGAGATCTCTCAGTAGCTTATGCATCATTTTGCTACGGATAAGCATTAGCATTACCTATTACCCGAGGGCTGAAAATCATCAGGGCTGCCACTTCTAGGTGTAATTATTGTTAGGGAAAAAGTATTGAATCAACACCACCATATATGCTATTTATGTTATAATTATGCTGTAAATGAATATTACTGATACATATATGCACATATACACACACACACACACACACACACACACACACACACACACACACACACACACACACACACACA
>JAUZST010010571.1:0-12352 GCA_034779995.1 Parotocinclus haroldoi | reverse complement strand
GTATCCATAGTGACTTACAGGCCTGCTTTGTAATCATTTTAGTAGTCAAAACTTGCAAACAAGCCCCCACAAACACAGTCCAACTAATATCTTGTTGGCTCTTGTAGATAAAAAAAATACAAAAAGCTTTTAATAAGTGTATATATAACTGTAATATGTTTGAAGACAGTAAGATGAACACATCTAGGTGAAGGTTTATTCCATCACCGAGGTTCCATTACAGAGAACAGTCTTTGATGCTTGTTCTTTATTCTTTATTCTGGTGGGTCCAGTCAAGACAGGCTCAATCTTGATTTTGAATCTGATGTGGGCATCTACAGTGAAGGGAAGGCAGCAGTGGGGTGACGTGAGAACACCGGTAAATTGACACCCAAACGTGCTCCTGCATTCTGAATCAGTCATACGAGCATCGAAGCAATCTAGTTTTTACGCTACAAGAGACTGGGCAAGCAACTGGTTTCCTTCCATGGAAAGAAAGGGTCAAATTCTCTCTCTGTCGTAGAGCAGATACCTGCATCACTGGGTCAGTTTAGCCATGTCTGGACACTCTGCTGGTAATCAATAATTACCCGAAGGTTTCTTGCCTTCTCAGAAGGTGTGATGGAGGAGTGGAGCATGGAGATGGCGAGATCTTGAACAGAGGACCCATCTGCATGTTAAGCAGGTCAGTTTTTCTATGGATTAGTTTCTCATTATCTATTATGAAATGATCTCCAGACATGCTAAGATGGGTATGGAGACCTGCACATCTGTTAAAGGGGAGGGGAGGGCATTTGTTTTTTGTTTTATCAGAATAACAGTGGTAGGAAGAGCCATGAAAGGTTATGACTTTACCATGAGAACGGATATAGAGAAGGAAAGGGCAAGGTCCCAAAATTAAACCTTGTGGAACTCCACAGTGCTGTAGAAACCGAGCCTTTCTATGTCACCTGATGATGTTGAGCATGTGATTCTATTAACCAATTCCTAAATGCACCATAAAGCCCTATTAAGCTATTTACTATTAAGAGAATAGGTTAACTCTTTTTAACAAGGCTTTTAAAAGCCGTCAGCAGAATGTCAGAAACCAAAAGTTAAGAACAATGACCAGAAGGTTGTCTAACGCAGGTCTTTCTCTGGAAGATGTGTTCAAAATCTACCATTGTTTTAGCAATGGTTTAACTAGCTTATACCATATATCTTTATTTATGTCTGTTTATAAGAATACAACCAGAAAATATGGCACTTATTAATATGCAGTATTAGTTTGTTGTTGTTGGGGGTTTTTTTGTTTGTTTTTGTTTTTTTTTTTACAGAAAAATGCTTCTAGGAACACGATGCACAATCAATGTGAAGGCAGACTCAAACCCGAGTCACCCTGGCAAAGGGCTAGCCAAAAAATTAAGTCATTAAATAAAGCAAAGAGCCACGAGAAGGCGTGCTATCAAACATAGCAAAACCCATTTATACCGGTGATTACAACAGTACATGGCCTCCTTGCTTTTGTAAAATGTCAACAAAGCAATTTGATTAGGCAGATTAGTATTTATTAAATAAACGTATTATTAATGACATTCGTAATAAATAATTTTCCACATCGTCTTTCCAGCCGTGCCGTTCGGTAGAACAAGAAAAACCAGGACTTGCTTTCTCCATGTGTGTGGTGAATCGATTCAGAATCTGCTTTAGCTTTTGTTTCAGCCGTTTCGCTTAGCACACCAAATTTAAAATCAACCTGCTGACAGTCCCTTCTCATAGTTTCTGCAGCATCTTCTCATAGTTTCTAATACACCACAGTTTCTCTTCACGCCGTTATACAATGCAATATTTTATGGGTTTGAAACGGTGTTGTAAAACGATACACTATCAGTTCAGTTTATGATGTGATCAAAAAACGACAGAAGAACATTTGCATACCAGAAGACGCCCTTATACAGAACAATTTACAATTTCTACAGTAATTATTCTAAACATTCTACAGTTCTTATAATCCACTTGTGGGTTAAGGGTCTTGCTCAAGGACCCAACGGTGGCAAGCTTGGCATTTTGTCAAGATTTGGAACCCTTGACTTTCTGGTCTGGAGTTTAGTGCCTTAACAGCTAGGCTATCACAGTCCAGGCTACCCATAGAGTAAAGTAGATGGTGATTCATTGTACTATGATTTAACAACGACCCGATTTGATTCAGGTCCATGTTTTCAGCCACATTCACACAGCAGGTACAAGTAGCCCAAATAAAATACGTTTCGCAATATGTGACACAGAAGTATAAAGTGTAAACTTCATCAAATACACTATTTTAATTGTAAAGTGTCCGATTCGGACCGCTTTCTTATGTGGTTTGAAATCCAGTACAGATTTGAAACTCTGCATTGCCACTCGTGACCTTTGTCTTTTCAACTCATCGTTATCGATAAATGCTTAGAAGGGAAAGTGGAGGACAGGATGAGGTTTTCGGGTGGCGGATAGCGAAGTAACAGATATCAAAGCCGCTCTGTGAGGGAATACAACAAATTCCTACAGTGAAGTAACTGCCATGACCCCACAGACACATCAGTATCTTTTCCCTCTCTCACCTTCTCACTCATGATCATTGAACATGAACATTAAAGTGCCCGTTACTGTCTTCGTTTTGATTCTTTATCTCTGGATGAGCAGGACAGATGAAGCATTGCTAGAAAGGTAGTGTAATTAATCTAAAAAACATGGTTTTGCTGATATATTTTGGCCAGCTGAGAAAGTCACTCTTTCCCTCCTCATACAGTTAAAAAAAAGTCAGATCTCTCTATCCTTGTGGGATAGATATCGATTTGAACCGCTTTCGATATTTTGAACTGATTATTAGACCGATTCACAAATTCAAATCCGTTTTCTCTTTACACCGCATTTTGAAAACGTGGCGCATTAATACAGAATTCAGTCACTGTGAGACAGTCGCTGGTTTAACGTTCTGTGGTAGCCTAGCCTAGCCTAGAGGAAGATCCAGGGTTCAAATCCCACCTTTGCCAAGCTGCCACAGTTGGGTCCTTGAGCAAGGTCCTTAACCCACCATTGCTTGGATTGTAAGACTGTATGAGTTTGTTAGTCGCTCTGGATAAGGGCGTCTGCTAAATGCTGGAAATGTAAATCGGTTTTATAAAGTTGCAAATAATGTCCAGTCCTAGTTATAGCACATCATGAATATGAAATACATTCCATTCAGTAGAATACATCGTTCTGGGAAGCAGCCCCTGCTGAAAAAATAAGCTTTGACCAGCATCAGATCCATGCTGGTTTAAGCTGGTGTGGTGCTGATTTTGCTGGTTGACCAGCATGATCTTGCTGGTTTTGTTGTTCGACCAGAATGTGTTAGTCACCAGCATCCTCAGAAAAGACCAGCATGCAGTGGTCACAACCATCCAAAAACCGGCAAAGACCAGGATGTACTGGTCACCAGCATGCCCAAAAAAACATGTTTAAAACACAACAAACGCTGGTCACCACCCAGTCCAGCATCATGGGTATGGTATAATGAAACATGAAGCAGTAATAAAGTTTTGAAGCTGAAAAATTTGTATGAAATTTGTATTGTATTTGTACAAATCCCCAAACAGCAAAAAGGCACATCAGTGATTTGAAAGGTTCTTCAATTTGTTTGCTGAGGTCCTCCGAGCTGCTCCGTCAGTCCTCTAAGCATTTAATGTTTGTCTCGTAAGACGTCCTTCTTCAGGCACAATCTGTCTCGTCTAGGACAAAAACAGCAAGTTCAGTACGGACTTCACAGATGTGTATTCAGATTTGGCCATTTATTATTGAATTTCTACACAGTTTAGACCTGTTTATTGGGATAGGGAGGTGAAGGGTCCTAGCCCTGTAGCCACCAGACTTGGCTAAGGCACCTCCACGATTCAAACCCAAGGCTGGGCTAGTAAACTGCTGCTGCAAAACCTGTGCATCGTTTAGATTGTGAAATAATTTGAATCACTAGACCAAACATTTTCAAAATGGCCATAACACCTGATCACCTTTGCTGAAGAAATAATTTTACTCAAGCTTGTCCTAGTCAATGTGGTAGCTGAGGGAGTGAAGCCTGAAGATCACCGGGCTCAGGCAGTGGTACGCCCTGGACAGGATGACGGTCCATTGTAGGGTTCCCTTACTGAGGCCAACATATTTATTTATGTAGCACAATCTCAGTATCCTGGGTTAAAAGAGCTGTGTGTTCAGGCATACACCAATCAGTCAGGACATTAAAACCATGCACAGGTAATATATAAAGAATGTGGACCATCTAAAGAGCAAACTTTGAACCCTGGGATATATCAGACAGTAATTGGGAGACGTGTTCAGGAGAAAATACCCGAGTGACTTTAGCAAGGGGAAAACCATTATGGATATTGTCAGTCTTTAGCCAAACGCAAACGCATGGGGCCCCCAGAGAACATGGGGGGGGCCCCCCAACTGTCCACTAATGGTTGACTGGAAAGCTCACCAAAAAAAAGCTTTTGCTCATTACTGTTACCTTAGGAGAAAGAAACTTCTCCTTTTGGGCGTAAATTAATATATTTCTCAGCTTTATTATTGCGAATTGATTAATTAAATTTCTTTAATCTGGATCTGTCAGTCCAGTGCCTCACCCAATCTTCTCACTGAACATCACTGCGACTAATAGTGGTCTGAGGAGGCACAAACCACCAACCAATGACAGGGAGAGGGTGCCCAAGGCTCGCTGAAGCGTGAGAGCAATCCCATGTGGTCTGAAAGAGCTGGGTTACTGTTGTACAAATCACAAAGATGTTTGACGCTGTTTTGCAGGAGAAATGTGTATAACCGTGTACTATGCTGAATATGGAGCTGAACAGCAACAGCTTAGCCAGAGTGCTAACCATGCCAACTCCTGCCCACTGTCTGTTGGCAGATGTATTATTATATAGCTCTTTTTAAAATGGAACATCGTCTCAAAGTATTAGTGGACCTTCAACCAATGGAAGAAGATTGTCTGGTCTGATGAGTCCCATTTTCTTTCCATCACCTCGATGGCCAGGTGCACGTGCACCATTTACGTATCTTAGGGAAGTGACGGTACCAGGATGCACTGTGGGGAAAAAGATGAGCTGCTGGAGGGAGTGTGATGCCCTGGATGATGTTCTGCTATGAATCCCTGAATCCCTTAATTGGTGTGTGTGTGTGTGTGTGTGTGTGTGTGTGTGTGTGTGTGTGTGTGTGTGTGTGTGTGTGTGTGTGTGTGTGTGTGTACCCCAGTTGCGTGCACTCCAGGCCTCCAGCGCATGGGCAGTGCTCACGTGGAGCTTCTTCGTCCCACAGAAGAACATCCAGCAGTTGGTTTGGCTGCTCATGGCAGCTCATACCCTCAAGAGGCCGGGGCCTACACACTGGATACAGCAGCGCTACCAAAACAAATGCACACAAGGATACGGTTAGTGTGCTATCAGTCATGTTTGAATAGTAAATACATTGTTTATGTTGTAGTGTACAATCCCAGGTAAGAAAAAAAGAGGGGACAGTATGGAAACTTGCAGCGTTTCTTACATTAACTTTGACTTTAATTTAATCGCAGACAGTATGAACCTGAGCCATTTCATGTTTTGTCTGGTCAACTTCATTTCATTCGTTAATAAATATCCATTCCTGCATTTCAGGCCTGCAACGCATTTCGCAAAAGTTTGGGTGGTGCAATTTAGAGCTAGTAATGAGTTTAGGAAAAAGTCTTGTGATTTTAAACAGGCGATTGTAATCGTGATTTGGTACAAAAGCAGCATCCAAGCAAGGTTTGGGCGAAGATGGGCAGATGATCTCCTATTTATCAACAAACGTGCGAGAGAATGATTGAAACGTCGAAAAACAATGTTCCTTAAAAGAAAATTTAGAATGGAGTTGTACATTTCTCCCTCTGCAGGGCATAATCATTGAACGATCGAAAGAGTCCGGAGCAATTTCAGCGCGTAATGGCCAAGGGGGGCAAACCTGAACTGCAGCGATAGCTGATAGAACAACATGGGCAAGGAATTACTTTTTCAAGTACTATAATACAGTTACATTCACAAATGTCACTTAAAACATTACTGTGCAAAAAAGAAACCTCATGTTTGCCAATTGTCCCTTGCAGCCTTCCTTTTTTTACTGTCCTACACAATATTTCTAACTTTTCTTCAAATTGCAGTGAGTAGTCTTTTTGTTTTCATTGTATTTATTCTTCAGAAAGAAAAAAGAAATGTTTTCTCTCAGTTGTTTAATACATTGTGAAGCTACAACAGATTTACATGTATTTACAATTTTATACCTCTGTCTCTGTTTTTATAGTCATTAATTTGAAATGCAAGGAAACATATTCAAGAAAATGTGCATTGTTTTGCGTTGTTCACAAACAAACTCAAGATCATGAATCGCATCATGAGCAGAGTGGATCGTTCCATTTTTGGTCGAGACTGAATTTGCCTTCTCATTGCCATGAGGTGAGATGGACAGTGGATAGGAAAGATGCATGAGGAGAAGACAAGATGGCAGAGGAAAATGGAAAGCTAGCTCGTCGGGTCATAACTGGTTTTTTGAACATGCTCATGAGTTCATTGTACGCAAATGGCCTCCACAGACACCAAAACTCAATCCAACAGAGCAGCTTTGGGATGTGGTAAAACGAGAGAAACATCATGGATGTGCAGCAACTGCGTGATGCTACCCTGTCGATATGGACCAAAATCTCCAAGGACTAAGTTTTCGGCACCTTGTTGAACCTATGCCATGAACAATTAAGGCAGATGAGAAGAAAAGGTGAGTGTACCTAGTGCCTAGGTGTATCTAATGAAGTGGCCAGTGAGTGCGACTATGTCCTTTTGGATGGCGGTCATGAGAAAATGGCACCGCGTCCGTTAGGAAAACGAGACGCCGTCCCTGTGTGTTACCTTTATGCATGGCGCAGCAGTGCAGCGGGCTGCAGTCGCTTTGGTACTGGCAGATGGTTCCTGACTGCCCTCTGGTTTTGTTCAGCATGCAGACGCCCCACACACACAGCTGCTCAGCACAGCACTCCTCGTCTTTAACGCACTCCTACAGAAACGCAGACGGTCAGTAGAATGTCACGAGAGGGTGAATTCCGATTCGGGGCGAGCCTCTCACCTCGTTCGTGGATCTGCAGGCGACGCACTTGGAGCTGCTTATCTCGTAGAGACAGTAGCTGTCATCCTCACAGTCTTCATCGATTAAGCACTCCTGCAGGCAATACACAAACCCCTTACTGTAGTGCAATCATGGCTCCAGCCTGCTAACAAACAAGCATGTGCTGTGTTTGAAATGCTCAAGTAGTGAGCCGTACGAGTTCCTGGTTCCAGTTCCAGTGATTGATGCTGGTTCATGTTGGTCCGATTTCATTGAGGAATTCGAAATCTGCTCAATATGGCTGCCCTTTATTACTATACGGTACACATTTTTCTGGTTTATTTACGATGGAGCAAGTACCTCAAAGGAGATTCATTTTCTGTTATCTAAGCCCAAGCCCAGATTGAGCAGGCCTAAGGTAATAGCGGCAAGGAAAACCCCCCTAAAAGTAATAAGGAAGAAACCTTGGGAGTTTAAAAAGGGGCCCAACATCCTTGGGCGGCTTAGGTGATAAATGTAATGAATTAAACTTTGTTATCAAATTAATACGTTTATATACTGCCCATAAAAATTAGGAGATACGTCAAAGTGAAATATCCCATAGTGAAATATCCACTAATTTTTGTGGTATTAGTTTAAATAAACCCAAGAGAAATTAATAGTTATAACTAAAATAGCTTACGATAACATGTAGACTAATATATTAGAGGAAATGTAATAAAATCGAAAATACAAAACGACAACATATAGGATAATGGTGTAAGTGTATAAGATTTTGAATAATATAAAATAAAGAAAGAATAACCTAAAATATTTTTTAAAATGCATCTAATGAATCTGCATTTGCAGATAAATGTGTCATAATGGTAATAAATACACTTGATAAACAAATCAAGTTAACAAATCACAGATTTTTACGACATATTTATATCCATAAGCCATTAATAATGGAGTTGGTTCCACACTGGGAAGGCTTTCTACAACATTTTGGACTGCGCCTGTGGGATTTTTTTTGCCCATATATCCAGAAGTGCATTTGTTATATCAAATAGTGATGTTGAATGAGAGGACCTGGCTCACAGTCCAAGTTCTAGTTCATCCCGAAGCTGTTTGATGGACGTGGGCTCAGTGCTAGCCTCTACAGAGGACACTGCATACAGGATGCTGGAGGCTGGAAATTTTTGGTTGGTAGACTTTCAGGATTTTTCACAGTCCAGCACTGACACAGAGGTGATTTAAAACTCCAGCAGCACCGCTGTGTCTGATCCACGCAAACCAGCGTGAGACACACTTGAATTGAATTGAATTGAATTGAATGGCACGACACACACTACCACACCACCACATCAGGGTCAGTGCAGTGCTGAGGATGATCCACCATGAAATAGGATCTGTGAAGTGCTGGTGCTGTGGGGATCCCGACCATTAAAGAATAGAGAGAAAGGGACAAACTGGAGTCTAATAAAGTGATCAGTGAGTGTAGTAATCGAAAGTTAATGAGAGAGAGAGAGTGACAGTGGGAGTGAGTGTGAGAGTGTTAAAATAACTTCTTTAGTAATCGATAGTTAATGTGAGAGAGTGTGAGAGAGTGTGAGAGAGTGTGAGAGAGTGTGAGAGAGTGTGAGAGAGTGACAGTGGGAGTGAGTGTGAGAATGTTAAAATTACTTCTTTAGTAATCGATAGTTAATGTGAGAGAGAGTGAGAGAGAGAGAGAGACAATGGGAGAATGAGTGCGAGTGTGAAAGTGAAAGTGTTAAAATTTCTTCTTTTAATTTATATTATCCCTTGTAAATAGAAAGTTCTACCTATTTATGCGAGCTGTTAATATTACTCTATTGTATTTATTAATAGAATTGTCTTGTTGTTGTTGTTGTGATGTATGTTTGTTACTAAATGTGTAAATGCTTTGGCAACACCGTACCAACCACAGCCATGCTAATAAAGCCACTTTTGATTTGAGAGAGAAAGTAGGAGAGACAAAAAAAGAGAGTGAGAGAGTGAGAGAGTGAGAGAGCGAGAGAGCGAGAGAGCGAGAGAGCGAGAGAGAGCGAGAGAAAGAGGGGCAGACATTACACTATCCCACGGCCCCAGGTCAGGAAATTCCAAAGTATCATTTCACCACACACAAAAAATCTGCAGTTTCTCACAGTGAAAAACTTTGCAAACCTTATTAGTCATTAAATAAAAACTGATTGAGAATCATTTATATGAATAATAAAGATACGACTTCCCTCTTGCCCTAAATATATGTCATTAGAGTAGTAGTATTATACACTATAGTTTATTTCTATTAGCTTTACAGTGTTTGATTTGATCTGATCATACATACAGTATATACAGTAGTTACAGTGTTACAGCCACACTGTCCTGTAACATCACATTTCCAGCCTAAATTCATCACGGCTGAACCAAAACATCTCCCTTCCACAATTCAAAACTGTATTTACTTGAGCTGAACTGGGTTTGATTACTTGGTCTGCCGTTCTTGCATGTGGTTTAGATGAAGCTGTTTGCGGGGCTGTTTCGGGGAGGAACCTTGAGCCCACATCAAAGCCTGCTACAGCTAGCAGACCGGCACGAGAGACTTTTCCAAACAAATTATCTCAAGAACAGCTCAAGTCTGTCAAAACACAGCGAGTCTGGCAAACGTTTCCCGCAGCCCTAGTCTGCCACGGTTTATCCAGCCTAAAATGTAACAGTTAAAAAAAAGGGCATGCTTCAACCGAAGCTATCAGTTCATCCAATCTGCTGTTCAGAGTTTGGCCCTCACCGAGTCATTTGTGTTACACAAAGTGGACTCTGGAGTGGTTCTTCACGTATGTGTAAAAAGTGGTATCAAAATATTTTTTAGTGCTTTTTCTGTACGATCAGTATAGTAACAAATATTACTTGGCAACACGCAGACAGGATCTGGAATTTGCTTAAAACTCTCAAACCCCAAAGCTGTTCATATAGCACAAGCCTGCAGAACACAACAAGAATATTGTTCTGGTATTCAATTCTAAGAGGTTCTGACGTTTGACTGAATTTTGATTATTGCTGGTAATTATGGAGTTAAATTTCTGATTTCAAAGAGGGTATAATTTAAAACCAAAAAAGCCAAAAAAAAACCAAAAGGGTATAATTTAAAACAAAAAAAAAGCCAAAAAAAAAACAAAAAAAACAAAAGGGTATAAAATGATATTTCCACTCTGTTGACCCAATTCCCCATAAAATGAATTTTCAAAATCAGAATCAAAAATAATTAAAAAAAAATTTCGCTTGTTACAGTTTTGCCCCTTATAAAAAATTAAACAGTATAATGATTTAAAATAACGAATTTAGATTTTAAAAATACAGCAATAATGAAGCAGTCTGTGATGATAAATGTGGAAGAAATCGGAAATATTGAATAAAGCAGTTCAAATTCTCATTGCACGTATAGTAACTACCACAGATGAACCGTAGTGTCACCCATTAAGGGAGGAAAACTCTATAACGACGGCCACAGGCAGGAATGATCTCCTGGGGCGCGGAGTGGTGCATTTAGAACGGTAGGACGAGTCTTACACTAAATGTGTTCCTGTGTCTCATGACTGTGTTGTAGAGTGGGTGGGAAACTTTGTCCATAATGGCCTGCAGCTTAGACAGCATATTCCTGCCGTCAGTGAGTCCAACTCCACCCCCACAACATCCCCAGCCTTGTGGATTAGCTCACTGAGTCTGTTACCCCGTTTTTGTTTTTTTATATATATATATTTAATATATACTGTATAATTACCCCATATTTCAAAGAACCATTATCAACTTGAAGTTCTGAGAGTTCACAATAGCTTGGAATGGAACCTTGGGCAATTGGTAATGTTTGGGGGTGGGACTGTGGGGTCCAGGGTTCAAATCCCACCTCTGCCACAGTTGGGTCTCTGAGTAAGGCCCTTAACCCACAATTGCTTAGATTGTAAGAGTGTACTAATTGTAAATCGCTCTGGATAAGGGCGTCTGCTAAATGGCATAAATGTACATGTGTAAGTTCCTCACCATTTCACCACAAGACAGTGAACAAACGTTTGGGCACCCAAACAGATTTGAAGCCTCATAACTTAGACTTGGTTAATTTGTTAGACCTATGGCTTGTTCACAGCCGTCCTTAGATAAGGCCAGAGGGCAGTGGGAGTTCTGGGGGCCAGTGCCCCTGTGGCCCTCCCTACAGACCCTCTAGATATGGAGTGAGTAACCTAGAAATTAGAAAGTGAAAAAATTAGTTAGAAACAATTAACTAGTTCATATCTAGAACCACTTCATCACAACCAAAGGTCTGTTTTATTCACACAGAGTATTGTCTCAATACAACGATCTAGGCATATAGCCCTAATTAATTAAGCCTAGGGCCATAGTGGAAAGGGAGAAAAAACTAAGGAAGAAAGCAACTCAAAAAGGAACTAAAATCTTCTTGGGAGGCTGAGATGTTATCTAATAAAGGTTTAGTAATAGATTCATTGAACAGAGGGTAAATGGAAAAAAGTTCAACCGACAACATGCTGTATTTAAAGAAATAATAATATGTGGAATACAATAAATTATAGGGATTACAATACTGTGAAGAGTAGAATAAAATCGAGAATATAAAACTATAGAATATAAGACAATATTATACATGACTAGATCTGCATTTCCTACAGTACAGCTGCGTTTAATATGTGGCATATGTCGCTTTGTGTCCCAGTACTTTTGGCCACGTGGATTTGGCAGTGTATTATGTATTATATTTAAGTGTAATTATTATGTGTGTGAGGGCAGAGAGGGGAAGGGTGAACGTGCAGAAATCTGAACGTGTATTTAAATGCATTTCTACGGGAGAGTTTCACTTTTTGAACTTAAATCTATTAAAAATCATAAACCGGATGAACTACGTAAATAGCACACCACACATGGCGATTATTTACGCCTCGTACGTTAAGCATACTTTATTAATCATAGGAGTGTGTACATTATTCAAAAATAATAGAATAACAGATATTATAAATTGCATGTTGTACAACAATTAATTCCACTCTTACAATCAGACCCAGTCTGGCTATTCTTTGTAGACATTATATTTTTTAATCACAAATATCAGCATGGCTTTTTCTCACCAAAATGATAGAACTCTGCTGACGGGTTGCCAAGTAAGGACAAGCTTATGCAAACAAATGTACTGCTTACAACATTAGAGGGTATTACGCTGCCAAGGATGTGTGTGTGTGTGTGTGTGTGTGTGTGTGTGTGTGTGTGTGTGTGTGTGTGTGTGTGTGTGTGTGTGTGT
>JAUZST010010570.1:0-12353 GCA_034779995.1 Parotocinclus haroldoi | reverse complement strand
TGTGTGTTAGGCTACAGCAACAGGGATACTTGGCAGACAATTATAATGCTTGTGTTTTGTATATTTACAGTTCTTTATGGTACATAATGGACATAAGGAACATTGTTGACAACGTTAAAAGGTGCAAAAAATATTATTATATTATTATACTGGCAGTATTGCTCAGGAGCACACACAGTTATGGGCCACAAGTCTGGAGACGGCTAGTGACATTGGGTCTATTGAGAATTTTTCCAAATTCAGTACAGTGCTTTTCATTACACATTGTGTAACAAGCATAAAAACACAAAAGCACAAAGCATAAAGACTAAAAAGTATATATACAATTCAGAGTTTAGTGGGCATTTAAAGGACTCGAGCTGGAATTCTTCTGTTCATTTCAAGAAGTAATACTACAATAACTGAATGTAATATGGCTGTCGGTTGGTTATTCCTGGGGTAGAAATTATATAGTGGTGCCTATGTTTCTGAATGACTCTGCCCAAGTTAAAACACCCCAGTGAAAAATAGTCAAAGTGGAAAATCGCTGTGAGTAGTTTACAGCCTGAACAGTTTGTGTGTTATTCAGATGCTATAAGACAGGACAGTAACTGAGTTTAAACTCATGCAGTACAAACAACACTAATATTTACAAACCCAACATCCCTCCACATTTTAAAATGCATATTTTAGTACCTTGTAAAAATGTTTTCATCTCTCTCTTGCAGAGGTTAGTTATGCCCAAGGTATGAATGACCTGTGCAGTCGTTTCCTGGAGGTTCTGGACTCAGAGGTTGACACATACTGGAGCTTTTGCTGTTACATGGAAAAGTTTTCAAAAGATTTCTGTGCTGACGGTCTTCACCGCAAAATTGGTATATTTCTTTTATAAGATTTATTTTACTTCCTGCTTTTGATTTAAGTGCACTTAGTTTTACTTGTACGGTGTGGAAACAAGTGTAGTTCGGTACTGTCACCTCACAACTCCAAAGATCACTGGCTCGATTCCCAAGCTGACCAGTGTATAATTAAACGTTCTCTGTGTGGCTTACCTGTGGGTAAAGATATGCATTAGGCCAACTGGAATCTCTATTAAGTGTTCCAATGAGCAGGTGAGTGTGTCAATATGCTCTACAATAAACCAAAGCTCTATCTAGAGTGGAATCTCGTCTTGCTCCCTGTTTTGCTGGTTAGGCCATGGTCCCCACGACCCTGAATTGAATTTAAAGCTATAAAAATGAATTCATTATTTAATGTGTAAACATGTTCACGTATAATAATACGCCAAAACATTGAATAAGATATCCTATGAATTTTATTAGGTAAAGTGTTCATTGTTTTCTGTCAGAACTGGAGGCTGCTCTGTTGAAAGAGTTGGACCCACAGCTTCATGCTCATCTGGTCGCAGACAGCAACACCACACTGACCTTCTGTCACAGGTATATATATATATATATATATTCATCTTGTGCTGTCTCTCTTTGGCGACAAGCATGTCAGAGACACATTGTGTTTTACTCTTTGTGTCCCTCTGTAATAAGAGTCCATGTGTGTGTATGTGTGTTTTGTGGTGCAGGTGGCTGCTGTTAGGTTTCCAGCGCGAGTTTGAGCACAGCGATGCTCTGAGGCTGTTTGAGATCCTCAGCTGTGATCACCTAGAGCTCATCTCCCAGCAGGTGGACCGAGCTCGCTATCAGGAAAGACTGACCTGCAAACACAGCCTTGGTAAAACTTCTCTTGGCTTGAAGCTTCATGCTCTTCCCTTGTGAATGCAGTTTTTTTTATTTAACTCCTTTTTCAGTTGTAAAAATGTTACCTGTTGCAGACCCACTGCATCCCCTGAGTATGTAAATATATGAATGAATATGAATAAATCACAATAATACAAATTACAGTAACATACAAGAATAACAAATAAGTTGATTGCAACAAAGAACATAGATTTTCACACCTAACTGTGTTTAAAACATTCAAACAGAATACTAGACTTAGTAATTACTAGTATTACCCATGTATCCTTCTTCCCAGGCCGTTCTCCTGGGAATTATTAATTAGTTAATCTGGGATGTATTCGTTGTTGTTTACAGTACATATGAAATCTTTGCAGAGGACGAGCCAGTGACAGAGCCTCAGGCTATTAATGCTGATTTCACGTTTGAACTCTTCATCTGTGCCACCATTCTGCTGGAGAACAGAGATGCGCTGCTAAGCTGCAGAAATGAGGTGCAGCTTCTCCAGTTTACTAACAGGTGGACTGTGCTTAGTACTTTTCTTTGCTCTTTTTAGCCTTTTAATTAGTACCTAGTTTAATAGTATGTGCTTGATATAAATAACTGCAATAAAATCCATGCTTCTCATTATATAAATTTAATCCAGCAGACCGGAATATTGCTTACAAAACAGCATGTTAGTTTGCTTAATGGTTCAAGCACCTAGTTTAATTTGTACCACATAATTGTGCTCACTCCACGTGACACCCAGTTGCTTTGACTGCTGTTTTATTCAAGCTACCCTACATATTTGGTGCTGGATAATATTGACGAAATATTGTGTAAAATATTGTTTGGACTGTGGTGGCTTAGTGAATAAAGTACAAAAAGGTTTAAAATCTATCCTCAACCAAGATGCTTCTGTTGAGTCTTTGAGCAAGGCTCTTCACCTACAATAGCTTGGATTGGATGATACAATGATAGAAGATACTTGGTAGTTCATTAATTTTTCCATTTACATTTGCAACCAGTGATTTCATGGATCAATAGGTCAAGGAGTCTTGTACTCCGTACTGATAAGGATCGTTCAGTCAGATCATTTCAAGTCAAATACACTTATTTAGCGTTTTTACACCGAAACCTTATTTAGAATCTCTCTACAAATGTAGAAGTGGTAAGAAAAAAAGTAAACCTTGTGAGAACAACGGCTCAAAAAGGGACCTTTGTTCAGCCTGGATGTTATAAGTAAGAATTAATTTAAAGTCAGTTTTAAATCTACAGTAATAGTTTAAATAAACAGAAGATGCATATAAAAAAAACATTCACACACAAACTCAAAATACCTCAGTGCTCAGTTCCCACCCAGGTATATACAGATCATAGTCTTTGACCATTATAAACATATTTCCTTCCCAATGCTCTAAAGCAGATTCTTTCATGACTGTATAATATAATATTATCTTACTGTTACTTCAACTTACATTCTTATGTGCTCTATTGACCTGGGTATGAAGACAATGTTAACAGTGTGATGATTTTTTTTTGCTGTCCAGTCTGCAGGGGACATTGGATCTGAACAGCAGCCTGAAGAAAGCAGAAACGCATTTCTATAATTACTGTAAGCGCACAGCGTGGAACTGCCTGAGCGATCGCTGCCGAAGGAGCAAGAGCAAAGAGGAACATTTCCTGTTGCAGCTGCGCAGCCTCTTCTCTTGAGCTGAGACAATTATGAATTATGAATGTTACATAATGAAGTCAGTTCTATTGACAGAAAGATGTGCGGAAAACTGCTATGGAGCTACGTAGCTGAGTGATTTATCTTCCTCTGAAATGGCTGCTTAAAACCATTACATGAATCTAGTTTTTACATCCAAGTGAAGTAAAAACCTTCCTTGCCTCATTAAGGGGTAGTATGTGTATAAGGTAGTATGTGTAAGAGCCTTTGGCTGGCTAAGAAATAGAAGTCCCACTGGAAGGAAACTTGTGTGTGCTACCAGGGGAGCTGTTAATGAGGTTGTAGGCTGAGGTGTGAGGGTAATCTCAAGATGTTTAGGGACCAAAAGCAAAAATAGATAGTCCAGGTTTTTGTCCAACTTGTGTTCTGCTGAAACATTGCCTGTGGTTCAACAAACCTTCACTGAGCAAGGAAAAATATGGGTTTTGACATTTGGAAATGTTTTACTTAAATTGTACTCGCTGGGTTTAATGTGGGGACCCATTTTAAGTGCGTTGCCTTTTTAACGTGGCTGCATCATTTTAAATAACTGCTCCTTAAGTATGGAGTGATTATGAGAAGAGTGGGCGTGCCGGTTGGGTTTTATTTTAAGATAACCGTGTGACATTTAGGAAGCCTTTGCTCTATGAATGGCTGCTCAGAGAAAAGCCTGACAGTTCACGCTGCTCTAGTTTACTCTAGTGAACTTGATCAAATGAACATTCATTCACATACACAGTTTTCTCATTACAGTATATCCATAAAGCCTAATTCCGAGCTTATCATGCACATCTAACCTTCTGCAGCCCTCAGTTGAGCTCATTAATAACTATTTTATACAAATTACCTACACATCTTTTTTCAGACATCTTTCAAACATTTCAATCATACTGCATGAGATGACAAACCGTGCAATGCTGTATCCTAACTCCTTCATTATAGGCAATATGTGTCCAATCTTAATGCATATATTAGTACTGGCAGAGGATTGTGAGCTGTAGAAAGTTGGCAGGCCAGAACACATGAGCAGTGCACTCTGGAAGTTTCTGTGTGTGGTTGGATCAGGTGACTGTTCACTGGAATCTCTCTGGCTCTTGTGGATATATATGCAGAAGCAACTAGAGCCTCTGCCTTTGATTCCGGCAAAGCAGGAGTGTGTACAGGTCAGAAGTTCTCAAAGTTGGCTGAAACCGAGGCCAGACCGCTGCTAAAGAAGTCACTCCATAGGGTTGTGCAACTATTCCCCCCCAAAACAGGTAAAACCTTTTGTGGCGAGCAGCTTTTAAATGTGGTTCATGCTTTTTTTTTTGGGGGGGGGGGGGGATTGTTTGTTTTTACCAGCAATTTTACCACGCCCAATGCGCAATGTGTACTCGTCAGCATTATATAATAAAAGGTAAAAGCAATGACGAAAATCCTAGTGTGTGTTTGATTTATTAACGTGGATTATGATTAGTTCACATCAGAAGTTTAATGCCTTGAGAAATCGGCATTTATATATTGAGTGAATCCCCTTCCTTGGTGTTTTTGATCGAATCTTTTAAAAAGTATTAAATGTTAAATACACAGTTGTTTTTATAGCTGTATAATATGTAATTATACTGCAGAAAAATGCATACATATGCATTGCTTCTGTCTTACCCGATTGTAGATTATATTCATATAGTTTCTGTTATTGTTGTTTGTTTGGGTTTTTGCAATAACATTTTGCATTATTCAGGGGGCTGAAATGGCACAGCACTTTGAGTCACAGACAGGTGAATTGCCTGTTGTTACAACAGTGACCTCTACACATCCATGCAATGGACTCTTGTCCCGTTCAGGGGCAAAGCTTTGGATTATTTAGGAGAAACTGTATTTTGTTGGGCGGCATGATGGTGCAGTGGTTAGCACTGTTGCCTCACAGCTCAGAGATCCGTTTTAGTTTAGCAATTTCAATTTGGGCTGCTATATATTGCTTTAAGCAGATTTAGCTGTAAACTGGTTATTCAGTCTGACAACCTGTCCCGTCGCTCACTCTGTCTTTCACTCAGACCTAATTAATTCTGATGAAATTTCATGCGACAGTTTTATAAATGCAAGCACACACTACATTACACAAGTAGAGTATATATTACAGTGTGTTGTTGCCTCACAGTTCCAATTCTACAGACCTTGCCTGGCATGTTCTCCCATGTCTGTATGGGTTTTCTCTTAAAACTCCAGGTTCATCCCACATTACACATCACACATCACATCACATCACCCACATCACATTAGAGCAACTGGCCATCTCTAGTGCAAAATGCCCCTCTTAGTGTATCTGTGGGTGTGTGATTCTGCAACGAACTGTTACCCCACCCCTACCCCACCAATTTAACAAATATTAGTTGGATTACATTGATATGGAGTGGAGTCATTGACAAGCAGGTGTCATTTTTGGCATGTCTAAATGAGTACTGTCTAACTCCTACCAGGTGTCCACACTACTGCTTTCACAAACAGTTGACCGCTAGTGGCGTTGTTCCAGCTGTGTATCCAATTTCTGGCTGTAGTTGGCTGTTCATTCTCCTCACCCTGTCCCTGCTTTTTTTGTTTCAGACATTATGTCTAAAGGTCCAGCAGTAGGCATTGACCTGGGCACCACCTACTCATGTGTTGGCATCTTCCAGCATGGCAAGGTTGAGATTATTGCCAATGATCAGGGAAACAGGACCACGCCCAGTTATGTTGCTTTTACAGACACTGAGAGGCTGATTGGAGATGCTGCCAAGAACCAGGTGGCCATGAACCCCAACAACACTGTGTTTGGTAAGATACTCACCTTGCCAGTGAAAAACAAAAAAAGATTAGAACACTTCCACAATTTTGCAGAAACGCTTATCCAGAGCAATGTACAACCTACCTGAACAGCTGAGTTTTAAGGGCCTTGTTTCACTTTTACGTAAAGATGGCAGCGTTCCAATGGCTAGTCCGCAGGTTTAACCACTGAGTGAACACTGTGTGACAATTATAGCCTATAGCACAATGTACTTTTCCTAAGCTGTCATTTTTCTGTAGGTCTAAACATCAGTCACACTTGGGAGCAGGCCGTAACAGTAATAGATTTGCTTGGAAGTGACCCAAGACCGTGGTGGTTAATTCTTTTTGCACCATGTCTAAACAGATTGCTTCTAAAACAATTACAATTAAGTGGCTGCTCTAAGTGGTTCCTTAATTAGGTGGGTCATTCCCTGCTAAGCTAGTGCTCTCTCTCTCAGTGGTTAAGGTACGAGACTACTGACCAGAGGATCCATGATCCAGTCCCTGCACTCTAAAATTGAGATCATGAGCAACACCCTTAACCTACAAATGCTTGCATTATACCCCATATAATTATATAATTTCTAAGATGTTGTAAGAGAATGCACAACATGCTGCAACTGTAAATGAGGATACACAAATGAATTGTTCAGTGGAATGTGTTCACTGGGATAATGGCCGTCAGCTTGGACTTAGCTCCTAGAAACATAATATTAACCATATGAGATATGATAAACACATGATGGTGCCATGGGGCAGAGAAACCCACTATAATCTGTAACCTGTTTAGGGTAGATACAGCAATAAATTATATTAATTATAATGCTTGTAAAGCTTTGTACAAAACGTTCTAAATAAACTTGATTTTAATAACCACCGTTTTGCTTTTGTCAAGATGCTAAGCGCTTGATTGGGCGACGTTTTGACGACGCTGTGGTACAGTCAGACATGAAGCACTGGCCTTTCAAAGTGGTGTGTGAGGGAGGCAAGCCAAAGGTGGAGGTGGAGTACAAGGGAGAGATGAAGACCTTTTACCCAGAAGAGGTGTCCTCTATGGTCCTTACTAAGATGAAGGAGATCTCTGAGGCATATTTGGGAAAGGTACAAGATACTGAACAAACTAGCTGACATTGCGACTGTTAATATGAAAATTAATAATACAAATTATGTTTGTGTTTAAAAGTACACAGAATAGTCTGAATTAATGTGACTACACAAATATAACTTGCAGGATTGCAGCAATTAAAAACCAGCTTTGCTTCATACTGGCCAAAAGTTTAGACTTCCTGTTTTGCCTAATATGCTGCTTACTTTTGTAAATTGTGATGTTTTTTTTTTCAATTGGCATTAAGATAAATGTAAATACTTGGATACAGAAAATGATAGAGAAAGGACAGGAGTGTTCAGTCTAAACAGCAAACATTCATTTCTCGCACCAATTGTTATTGGCAATGTTTTGTTTTTGTTTCTTTCGGGTTTTTTTTTTTTTTTCATTTTAAAGCACTTTATTACAAAAGCATGGTGGCTGATTATACAGGTTGAGTCACAGGCACAGGACACATGACATCCTTTTATTTCATAAACAAAAGGGAAATCCCCCAGCAAGTAAGGGCTTTTATGTCATGATTATGGCCACCATCTTAAAAGCCGCCATATTGGATCAAGGGTAAGTTTTTTTCCAGTAGGACAATGGTCATGTAGTATATCAAAGAAGAATTGTCTCTTGTGGTTCCAAAGTTATCAACACAACAAATTGTACGTCACAGGTAACTGAAGATGGAATTGACGATCCTGAATGCAGCTTCCGTATCATAACCACAGTCTTCAATAACTGAAAGACCAGCAATTTTACACAGCACTGTTGCATCGCTCATAGCCAAATTCATAGAAACCAGAACCGTGGACGACCAGCCACGAACTTGTTGTCCAAAGACCGCTACCGACAAAGAAACCTCAACAATGGTTACGAAAAGTCAGGACATGACGTGTCCTGTGACTTTTGACTCACCCAGTTTGTGTTTCAAAAGAGTACAAGAATATGATTATTGGTAGCAGTATTGGCAGTAGTAAAAATCCTTGGATGCAGCAAACTTCACAGCAGACCAAATATGAGTAGAACAACAAAATAAGCAGTGATCATCAAAAGTGTCTGACTGTACTGAATATGAAAGGTAAATGCTGGGCACCTTTTTTATTAGTGAGTCTCATGGATCCTTGTTTAAACATTAACCACTGGATTCCACTGGAATTAGATCAGTAGTGTATTTAATATAAACCTTCTTCATTTCAGCCTGTCACAAACGCTGTTGTCACAGTGCCCGCCTACTTCAACGACTCCCAAAGGCAAGCCACCAAAGATGCTGGTACTATCGCCGGTCTGAATGTCCTCCGCATCATCAATGAGCCAACAGCTGCTGCCATTGCCTATGGGCTGGACAAAAAGGTAAGTCTGTAACAATAATGATACACTCTGTTATAGAATTATTCCTCAATCTCCAGTTCATTAGAGCACAAATTTCTGTTTACAGATTGTAACAATGCATTGGTGCAAATATATGCACCATAGAGACTGACGAAGTTACATACCTTCTGTTTATTACACCATCTAATGTAATTGCATTTTTAACATCAGTGTGCACTCAAATGTTAAGCTCCCATAGGCATTTAAAGGTTTTTCCAGTATTTAAAGAAAAAGAAAATACACTATCTTTAACTGTTAAACAGGATTGTTTTCATCGGCTATTGAATATATGTTGAAGCTGTAATAGAGCATTGCATACACAGTTTAAACATCTATTCTTAGTAATTTATGTAATTTGCAGGGGACACCAATTCAAGAAAATGTGCGTTGTTTTACCTTGTTGACGCTACATTATGCATAGAATTTAAGCATGAGCTCTGTGTATACAGATTAAATCGATTAGTACTCTCCTCCAACTATTTTTAGAAGGCCCTTGTGCAATAAGCATTTTTCTAAATGTCGTGGCTGGATGTCTAAAAGCAAGCTTATTTATCCCACAGCCTCCACGATGGAACCCCTGTGGTACTTGACATGCTATAGAACCTGCTAGTGGATGGCTGTATAAATAATTAATTATTATGTATAAATGGTAAAAAAAATGAATTTGAACCACTTAAGAATTGCAGTATTGGATTAATCTTCATCTGGATAAGCATTCACCTGTATTTGTGTACTGATCATGTCAAATCAATGGCTATTTTGTAAGACAATAACTAGACTGCCACACCTACAAAGCGTAATGCATCGTCTGCTCCCTTAGGTTGGTGGTGAGCGTAATGTCCTCATCTTTGACCTGGGAGGTGGCACTTTTGATGTGTCCATTCTGACCATTGAGGATGGCATCTTTGAGGTCAAAGCCACAGCTGGGGACACTCATCTTGGGGGTGAAGATTTTGACAACCGCATGGTCAACCATTTCATTGGTGAGTTCAAGCGTAAATACAAGAAGGACATCACGGGCAACAAGCGGGCAGTGCGTCGTCTGAGGACAGCCTGTGAACGTGCCAAGCGCACACTGTCCTCCAGCACACAGGCCAGCATCGAGATCGACTCCCTCTATGAGGGTGCTGACTTCTACACCTCCATTACGAGGGCACGCTTCGAGGAGCTCAACGCTGACCTGTTTAGGGGCACACTGGAGCCAGTGGAAAAGTCACTGCATGACGCCAAGATGGACAAGTCACAGATCCATGACATTGTGCTTGTCGGAGGCTCCACCCGCATTCCTAAGATCCAGAAACTACTGCAAGACTTCTTCAATGGCCGTGATCTCAATAAGAGCATCAACCCTGATGAGGCAGTGGCTTATGGAGCAGGTCTGTAAGGTCTCACATGTTCTAACAAAATCTAAATTAATTGTTTCTGTATTACTCAGATTAAGTCGTCTGATTAGATATTGGGTCTTACCACAAGAAGTGCTTCAACTGCTGCCCTATAAAAAGGCTATCAAATGGAACTTTAGGTTAGCGTACCTTTTGGTATCTTTTAGATTGATAGATCTCCCTCTACAACACACTCAGAGAAGTTTTGCCCAGTCTGAAAGGGACTGAGAGACTAATATTGTAATCACTAACATGTAAAGTTTCCAACTCCTTCTGGGTTCATAATATCTTTGGTCAATGAGTGTATTTTAATTATAATAATGTCTTATAATAATATATTATAATGTATTCATTATGAAATGTATTCCCACATTCCTCTGCAGCTGTCCAGGCAGCAATCTTATCAGGAGATAAGTCAGAAAATGTACAAGATCTCCTATTGCTTGATGTCACCCCACTATCTCTCGGCATTGAGACTGCAGGAGGTGTCATGACTGTGCTCATTAAGAGAAACACAACCATCCCCACCAAACAGACCCAGACCTTTACTACCTACTCTGACAACCAGCCTGGTGTGTTGATTCAGGTACATCCTACTATTAAAGAGTGATGGTAACTTATTTGGGAATGAAATCCCTTAAATCCTTGAAAGTCTTGATTTCTGGCTTTACCTGACCAAAGCTATGTAGCTAGCTTAGTGTTTCTTTTTCAGGTGTATGAAGGTGAACGAGCAATGACAAAGGACAACAACATCCTTGGCAAGTTTGAGTTGACAGGTATCCCCCCTGCCCCTCGAGGTGTACCACAGATTGAAGTGACCTTTGATATTGATGCCAATGGCATTCTCAACGTATCTGCAGTGGACAAGAGCACTGGGAAGGAGAACAAGATCACCATTACAAACGATAAAGGTTTTACCAATACTTGAGCGACACAAACCTTCACAGTCTGTTCTTCTGTCTCACTCTAGTGACCTGTGTTTCTTTCAGGCCGTCTGTCCAAGGAAGACATTGAGCGAATGGTGCAGGAGGCTGAGAGGTACAGATCGGAGGATGACGCCCAAAGGGAGAAGATCACAGCCAAGAACTCTCTTGAGTCCATGGCCTTCAACATGAAGAGCACCATGGAAGATGAAAAACTCAAAGACAAGATCAGTGCAGATGATCAGAAGATAATTGTGGACAAGTGCAATGAGGTCATTGCCTGGCTGGACAGGAACCAGGTAAAGATGTGAATGTGAATGCCTTAATCTATTCACATTTAACATAATGAATAATAATAACAGATTTTACAGAATTTTGCATAATGAATATTGTGGCTTTTTCTGTTTCTGACGTTGTTCCAAAGACTGCAGAGAAGGACGAATACGAGCACCAGCAGAAGGAGCTGGAGAAAGTCTGTAACCCTATTATTACTAAATTGTACCAAGGTGCTGGGGGCATGCCAGGTGGAATGCCCGGGGGCCCTGAAAGTTTTCCTGGAGGTTCAGGTAGAGGTTCCTCTTCAGGACCCACCATTGAGGAGGTTGACTAAACCTGCATCCGTGGCAAACAGAAAGACAGAAATCCATAGACAGAGTTCTATTCTTAAACACATTTCACACAAAGATTACAAAACTGTTATCTCATTAGTTCTTTATACAGCCAGTGCCAAGCGAGACCAATATACAGCTTGTGACCAAATTTGTAAGCCACATCCACGTTGCAACAATTTAAGAGTGAAATCAAGTTAATTTGAAAATGACTGGTCACATGTTAGGTTCTTTAGGTAAAGGCAGATTGTGCCATTTTGAGCTTCTACTGGAATAGACCTCATTAGTTCGGTGGCTTCAACACTTGTTATTGTATTCTAATAAAATAAAATGCAATGGATTATCTGTATTTATGTGGCATGGGTTTTTATTTCAAGCTGTGCCATTTGGGACAGTGAGGGTTGTGTGGTATCTACATTTTATACACAGTTATCAATCACTCACACAGTCACTGGTGCAATAACCTGGACTTGCTGTGGGAGGTGCAGGAGTAGGAGTAGTCCAGTGGAGCTCATTACTCTCAAGCCCACACATACACACTTGGCTAATTTAGAGTGACCAGTTACCCTACTGAAAAAAACAGACCAGCATGATGCTAGACTTGGTGACCAGCGTTTGTTGTGTTTTGAACATGTTTTGGTGAGGGTGCTGGTTACCAGCACATGCTGGTCTTTGCTGGTTCTTGGATGGTTGTGACCAGTGCATTCTGGTCTTTTCTGAGTAGGGGAGACCGGGGTAAGTTGAGCCACTTTTTACATTTTTCATCATAGCTACATGTTGAAGCCATTTTTGCATC